>QODF01000073.1:863353-945074 GCA_024372805.1 Oostethus manadensis
TATATATATATATATATATAATTATACATTCTAATGTATGTTTACTCACACTGATGCGAACCAAAGCTTCCATCGTCGACCCTTTCAAATCCATCCCGTCCATCTAATCAGGGACCTCTTGTTGACATCATCTGGAAATAAAGCACCATGTCTGCCGATAATCCGCCATAGCAACAACACTCCTCCCCATGCCCCCAAAACTGGCACACTTCAGCTTTCCCAAATGCTCCAATATCCCAGTTTGCCCTTAGAAATGATTATTTGCGTGGGTCTACTAAAATATAATCGCAGGAATGATCCACGCTATCCACTCTTGCAGGCTAGCACAGCCCCCACTCCCGCTCAACAGCAGCCAATCACCTGCGCATCCTCTTGAATAAAATATGACATTGGAAACTTTGGGTATTTTATTTGCATTTTGTAATTGTATTCAAGTATTTGTGTTTAGCAATTTCTTTCAGATGTTATTCTTATGAGAACCGGTGTAAATGTTCAAAAAGGTATTTTTTATGTAATTGCACTTGTTGTCCACTGGAGGTCGCCAGATTCCAGCTTTTCAACTGAATGAAATATAGAGAATTAGGTCTTTTATTTCAGGAATAAAAATGTGCTTTGTGTGACAAAATGAAAGCTGTAAAAATATATAAGTCAATGTATATACGTGTTTTACAAATTGTATATGTATATTAATTTTATTATAGCTTTTTTTATTGAAATACTGGCCAGAAAGCATCATTTGAACTAATTTAATTAATTCCTCTTATGAATTATCATTATTCATAGTAGTAGTAGTATTTGTAAAGTGATTTAAATGAGCTTAGTTAGCTCAATTGGTTCAGCAAATATTTTGAGGTTTTGTGCGTTAATAGCAAATCTAAAATAAAGTAAAACTTAAATATATATATGATTACATTTATAAAATAGTCACTTTTGACTGGTTATAATGATTAGACAATGATAAAAACAATCATTAAATTACTACAAATTAATAAAATCAATTGTGCTGTATTTTCTTTTATCTATTTAAATCAATAGTTATAATAATGTATTTTTAGTTATTTATTGTATTTATCAAAGAGCTGGTTTCCATTCCATTCCATTCCATTTTCTTCCGCTTATCCAGGTCCGGGTCACGGGGGCAGCAGCTTCAGTAGGGAAGTCCAGACTTCCCGGTCCCCAGCGACCTCTTCCAGCTCCACCAGGAGGACACAAAGGCGTTCCCAGCCCAGCTGTGAGACATAGTCCCTCCAGCGTGTCCTAGGTCTTCCCCAGGGCCTTCTCCCGGCTGGGCATACCCGGAACACCTCACCGGGGAGGGGCCCGGGAGGCATCCGGACTAGATCCCCGAGCCACATCAACTGGCTCCTCTCGATGTGAAGGAGCAGCGGCTCTACTCTGAGCTCCTCTAGGATGGCCGCCCTCCTCACCCTATCTCTTAGGGTGAGTCCAGCCACCCTACGGAGGAAACTCATTTCCGCCGCTTGCATCCGCGATCTCATTCTTTCGGTCATGACCCATAACTCATGACCATAGGTGAGGGTGGGAACGTAGATCGATCGGTAAACAGAGAGCTTTGCCTTCCGGCTCAGCTCTCTCTTCACCACGACGGTCCGGTACAGTGACCGCATTACTGCTGATGCTGCACCGATCCGTCTGTCGATCTCACGCTCCCCCGAGATACTTGAACTCCTCCACCTGAGGCAAGACATCACTCCCAACCCGGAAGGTACAGTCCACCCGTTTCCGACTGAGAACCATGGCCTCGGATTTGGAGGTGCTGAGTCTCATTCCAGAAGCTTCACACTCAGCTGCAAACCGCTCCAGTAAAGAGCTGGTTTCATTTATATTAATAATATTGACGTTTATTTATTCCATTTATAATAAGCTTGTCATTCTGTCACCAAAAAAAGTGAAAAAAATAACTTTACCATAGGAAATTTTGTCATTGTAATTCAGAAGTGAAAATAAAGTAGAGTTCAAAATAATAGCAGTCCAATGTGACTAACCAGATAAATCAGAGTTATTAGTATATTTGTATTGTTACATGGCAAACAAGTTACCAGTATGTGCTGTAGATTCTCGGAAAACAAGGACGACCCAGCATTCATGATTCATGATGTTAAGGCTGTGTAATTGCCCAATTAGTTGAAGGGGGTGTGTTACAAAAATAGCAGTGTCTGCCGTTGACTTTACAAACTCAAAACTATTTTGTACAAACATTTTTCTTTCTAGGATTCGGCAATCCTGTCAATCACTAAACTAATATTTAGTTTTTTAGAACTGCTTCACGTCTGTGTGGCATGGAGTCAACCAACTTGTGGCACCTTTCAGCTGTTATTCCACTCCAACATTCTTTAACAACATTCCACAATTCATGAACATTTCTTCAACAGCATTTTTGATGTCACCCCATAAATTCTCCTTTGGATTAAGGTCTGGGGATTGGGATGGCCACTACATAACATAACAACATAACAAGATTTTGCTGGTTTACTAGTGTGTTTGGGGTCATTGTCTTTGTCTTTCATGCTCTGTTGAAACATCCATTTCAAGGGCATGACCTCTTCAAGTATCCTGACAAATGCAAACTGATCCATGATCCCTGCTATGGGATAAATAGGCCCACCACCATAGTAGGACAAACATGCCCATATCATGATGCTTCACTGTCTTCACTGTGTACTGTGGCTTGAATTCAGAGTTTGTCTGTCTGCGGTCTTTGAACCCAAAAAGAACAATTTTACTCTCATCAGTCCACAAAATGTTCCTCCATTTGTCTTTAGGCCAGTTAATGATGATGATGATTGTAACCTCTTCTGCACATGCCGTTTTTTTTATAACAGAGGGGGATTCTTGTAAATAGATTAGCTTCTAATCGTCACAGTACTTACAGGTAACTCCAAACTGTCTTTGATCATTCTGGAGCTGATCATTGGCTGAACCTCTGCTATTCTGGTTATTCTTCCATCCATTTTGATAGATGTCTTCCATTTTCTGCCACGTGTCTCTGGTTTTGCTCTTTATAGCTGAACAGCCAATCTTTTTTTGCATCTCTTCAAAGTATGCTGTTCTTCTGAGCAATGTCTTAATTGACCCATTTTCCTCAGGCGTTCAAAGAGAAATGCATGTCGAACAAGTGTTGGTTTCATCCTAAAATAGGGACCACCTGATTCACGCCTGTTTTTTTACAAAATTGATCACTGATGGAATGCCACACTGCTGCTTTTTGAACACCCCCCTTTTAACTCATTGCCCAATTGCACAGCCTTAGGAGCGTGCATATCATGAATTATGGGCATGTAGCAAAGCAAAAATACTAATAACAGTACTTAATCTGCTTACTTTGGACTGCTATTATTTGGAACAACGGGTAAATCGGGTGGCCGAAGGCGGGCTGAGCTTTTCCGGATGAAAATAAACAACGATAAAGCTTCATTGCACTTTACGCAGTTCAGAAAGGGAGCTCAAATGTGAGGGGGGTTTAGAGAAAACGCCGTCAGTAGTTTGTGTTGTTTTGTTTGTCTCTGTCGAGTGGATTTATCTTGCATGTTGACATAGATGATAAATCATCTGATAAATGCTGAATCGCATTAGCTTCTTCCGAGATTGTTCTAGTCATGGGGCTGGTCATCAAAGCCACGTATAGTACTCTAAAGTTCATCACCATTGTGTTAATGCACAGCACTATTGGTGTGGGTCAAAGTTCACTCCTTTTGACTCACACACACACACACACACGCACGCACACACACACACACACACACACACACACACACACACACACTGCACAACTCAGGCAGGGCGTTGCCGTGCTATAAAATCTCTGCTGCGCTTGGCCCAACTTCTGATCACCATTTCTCTCCTGCTGACGGTAAGAACCTCAGAGCCGTTGTGTCATTTGAGCTTTAGGACGTAACATTCTGCGTTGTTACTGAATGTTACTGTAAACGCTTTTTATCAGGTTTGTGTCATACTGCAGCTCTCACGCTGCTGGTAGAGCTAAGGTGGGGTTCAAGTCGGGACACGCTACAGCATGCTGTCAAGTATCAATTGCTTGTGTACACTATGTATTCTTTTTTCTGCGTGGGTACTTTTTTATTTAGTTTTTATTTTCCACCCACAACAGTGTCAGCCATGACTTTCCTGAGTCATCTGAAGAGAGAGATTGCTTAACCCTTTCCTGGGACCTTTCTGCGTTGCACAGAAAGCCTGTATGTCACCATGTTATCATGGAAAACCACTCATAATGATGCATAAGCATGGCTTTACAACAAAAGGATGTTTGGAATCTCTCAAACGGCTTGAAAAGATTAGGAAAAGGAAATGAAAAGTCTTTAGAGTAACAATACTTCATTTGTCTGATTATGGGGAAGAATGGCAACACAGAACCCCTTAATTAAAAAATGGAACTAATAAATGATTTTTAAATAACCTAACATAAAATAATGATTATGAATGTAATTTCCTTTCTAGCACATGCATCATTTCTGTGCAGAAAAGGACGAGCAATCTTCTTTTCCTTTCAGCTTATGCCTGTTTATCCCATCTGGGGTCGCCACAGCAAATCATTTTGTTCTGTTTGATTTGCATGTTTTGATTTGGCAAAAGTTTTACCTTCAGATGCCCTGCCCAACACAACCCTCTATATGAGGGACATGATACATTTATATATTTGGGTGTGACCAGGATGGACGGGATCAGGAATGAGCACATCAAAGGGAGAGCCCATGTTAGAGGTTTTCGAGATAAAGTCAGAGAGGCCAGACTGAGATGGTCCAATTGCCTCAACAAAAACAAAAAATAAAGCTGCAGCAATGGTGGTTATAAATACAAAATACATGAAAATGATATCATAAAATACAAACATTGTTAAAAATATCAATAACTAATTCATAAAAATAAATAGGTATTAATTATATTATTGCTTGTTTTACAATAACAGTAATTAATAATATAAATAATGGTGAAAATATCATTTATTAAAATTAAAATTTAAGCTATTTACTTATACATATATGTTTCTATATATACATATATATATATGTGTATGTATATATATTATATATATATAATATATATATATGTTATATATATATATGTGTGTATGTATATATATTATATATATTATATATATATATATATATGTTATATATATATGTAAAGATGGGCCAAAGTAGGGTTACAATTAACACGTAGACTGTTTACATTTATTCAACATTTATTTAGACATTTTACATTGAACATTTAAACGCTCAAGTGCTGAAATAAATGTTGAATAAATGTAAAATGTCTAAGTGTTAACTGTAACCCTACTTTTGGCCCACCCTGTGTATTATAAAATGTATAAAAGGGTGAGTTTCATTTACACCAATTCCTATTAATAATGACAGTAATGATTTCCTCACCCAAAAAATGTGTTTTTAATCTTCAGATGGGGTCGACATTATAGCACGGTTACCCAAAGGATCCATAAGTAATGCTGTCATTTTTCAAACCTGCTTTTGATGGTTGTCAGTATTCATTTTATGATTGAAACCACTGGATGCTTTTTCCAGGGCAGATAGTGGAGAATAATCATCATCTTGTTCCCCTCAGTGCAAGCCACCTCCAAGCAACCATGCCTTCAGAACTGGAGACAGCCATGGAGTCCCTCATCAAGGTGTTCCACCGTTACGCCTCCAGGGACGGCAAGGGGACCCTCAACCGGCGGGAGCTCCGAGAACTGATGGAGAATGAGATGTCTAACTTTCTGAAGGTACGGACCATTTCAAGTGAGCCTGAAGGTTACATTAGATGCTCAGTCATCCTTCCCTTGCTCACCTAGTCCCAGAAGGACCCTGCTGCCGTGGACAAGATCATGAAGGACCTGGACACAAACGGGGACGGCCAGGTGGACTTTGAGGAGTTTGTGTCGCTGGTGGTTGGACTCTCCATTGCTTGTGAGCAGTGCTATCAGATGCACTTGAAGCAGATGGCGAAGAAGTAAATCCTGAAAGAGGCCGCCATTCATAATCCATTTCTTTTTGTGTGAGTTTCCAGTCCATTAAATATCACAAAGTCTTTCAAACCTCATAAGGAGTTTGTGTTTATTGGGAGTGACGTTAACTGTTAGTTTTCCGTCTGTGCACACGGGCCCTGTGATAGGCTCGTTCCCAGCTGGGGGGTGCTTTCATCCGTGAGATGGAGGCAAAGTACACGTGAGCCGCTCCCTATTTGTTTGATCAATTATCGCTAGCCAGGGGAATGGCCGGAATGTTCCAGCCTTTTACACACCAGTCCACGCCACCAGTTTGCAATATAGTTGCGAAAGTCTATGAGGAATGAGTCAACAGGACGGGTTTCTCCACTAAATACTTTTCTGTGTGCCCCACCCCTCCTGAAAGTTGCATAACTCCAGCAGGAGTGGGAGAAGGAGTGGAAAACCCCTGTCTATTATTTGTTAAAGTTGTAGCAATGGCAGTGGTTATAAAGACAACTGGTTGCTACGTTACAGTGCTGTGTGCGTGCGTGCGTGCGTGCGTGCGTGTGTGCGTGTGTGTGTGTGTAGACCACAAGCACCACGCCCCTGTAGTCACCAGCTTTGTCATGTCAATATTATGTGTATCTATAATCTTCCTCTATGACTGAGCAAGGGAATAGCCTGAGTGTGAATAACATACAACACACGCATGTATGTATACTTGTTGTCATGTGATAGTGAATGAGTCATTTAAAAAATAAAAAAGTTGCTTGTTTGGGTTTGTCTGACCTGATGTCATGGCAACTGTATGTCATTTTTCTGTTCGACCACTAGATGGCAGAAATTGACCACTTGATATTTTCAAGGTTTTTTGTTTGACCACTAGATGGCAGAAATTGACTGTACAGGATTTGTCACCAAATGATTGCTTGATGACTATTTTTATTATGATTAATATTATGTTATCATTGTGCCTGTTGTGAGATACATAATTATTAAGTCATAAATGCCTGTCGTTGTGTCTGCTGCATGTTAATGACTACAGTTCATCAACCTCTTGTACATTGTATTTGTATTTACATTCATTTAGATTTGTTTTTACTTGAAAATACCTCAATTAGGCCAACAAAACATAACACTTGCGTCAATAAGCATTTGTTGATGAATATTAGGCTGGAGTCCTAAAACAGCAATCATTTATTAATTAGTTCATTTTTGAAAAAATGCAAATAACTGAGGGAGCGATGTCCAAACAGCAGTGGAGCGAGGGACAACATTTTGGAGTTTTCTATTTGGTTTTCCAAGTGACTACTATGCATTGTGAAGTTTTATGCATGGCCACTAGATGGCAGAAAATATATACTTCATGTTGTGAAGTTTTGTATTTGACCACTAGATAGCAGAAAATGAGTCGCAGGAAAGAACTTAAGTGCTAAACGTTAAAAACATCTATATTAGCATCTGCACTCAATTAACGGACTCTAAATGGCCAAGCAACAACTCATTAGACAATAATATTTATTCTTCTGACATTTTTTGCTGTGCATTGCAACATAACTGCATGTTCTCCAATGATATGCTGTGATTCATTTCTTATTTTGGCATTTGCAATGTGTGGTTTCATTCCAAGAGTGTAAGTTTGGCTGAGGCGGTGGAAAATTGGTAAAACAGCACACTTTGTATGGTCATAAAATCCAAGAAATTCAAGCGTGAGGAACTTGATTGTAGTATTACCGTATGACAGAAAGACTTGGGAGTTGTAGTCGCACAACATTGTCCACGTGGATGTTGTTTTGTCACAGAACTGGGCTCGGTGTGTGCGTGTCAGCAGACCGAGGAATGATCTTCGGGGATTGTGACTGTGAGTCACAGCCTCCACCGCAAAAAATGGAAAGCAGTAGAAGGGAGAGGGAAACAATCCGCGTAGCGACTGTCTCTGCCCATGTCGGCTTCATTGTCAGAAACACAGCCTGCTATTCTCCTTGCGCACGGAAAAGGGAAAGAAAAGTGAACAAAAAGGCCAAACACGGAAAAGGGAAGGAAAAGTGAACAAAAAGGCCTAACATGATTGCCTAACATGTTTTTCTTGTCCCTTTAACTGCCACGCCTCTCCACCTTTTACTATCACCGCACATGCACTTACAGCATGTTGATATTTGTTCTGAACGTTACATAACAAATGCCGTCCTTTTTTTTCCCAAAACCAGTTAGGGGTGAAAAAGGAGAAGAGGAAGGAGGAGGAGGATGAAAGCAGCATCAGTAGTGAGGGAGGGTTGAAGGGTGTGGTGGGGATATAAAGCCTCTTTGCTTCCACTTCTTCCTCACTTCAGCCGCCCCTGACTCTGTAGCGTCTCTCCGTACGTCCGCATCCGGGAAAAACAGATCAGGTGAGTGGAAAATCCGGGCAGCTCCCCTTCACTTCAGCTTGTCGCGTCGCTTTTCTCACTCGTTCTTCCCAGAAAAGCACTTTTTATGAGGAAGACTGGCTTGGATATATGGAGAAATAAAGTGTTTTGCTGCTAAATATGTTTGAACTCTGCTGCCTGTGTATGTCAGACGCGTGTTTACATAATGAGCAGCTAATACCAGTTTGAATAGACTACCACACCCATGGGGGGGGGGGATGCAACACACTCGGAGTAACACTAGAAACACTTTTTCCACGCACAGTGGAAGATGAAGGTGTCGGCATGGCGTTACCCTGCGTCCCAAAGGTCCTGGTGGAAAACAAAACTATTCTTTGTCATGAAGAAAGACTGTCACACAGAGAAAAGTACTGTACACGGTAGTGCAGCTGAAGAGATGTTGCAGTGCTAGTTTGCCAGTCTTCCTTGCAACCGCTCCATTAACTCAAAGCTTTTTGGTTTTGTGCCAGTTTTCACCCACTGTGCCTCATGATCCCTCTGGCACTGGGGTCAGTTATACATGCACAGGCATGGCTCGGCCACTAGAGGGAGCCATAGCAGCGTTCCACTCGGTTGGCCTCAGCAACGACTGTGTTTGAAAACATCTCTCCTGCTTGTCCTCTTTCTGCAGCCATCATGAGTCAAGTTTACCAGGCCATGGCTCTCCTCATCAGAAGCTTCCAGAAGTACGCCGGCAAGGAGGGCGACAGGAACACTCTGAACAAGGGAGAGCTGAAGGAGCTCCTCCACGAAGAACTCGGGGATATCCTGGGGGTGAGTGACCTCTCCACACCAAATCACCGTGGAAGGAAAGTACGTTTAAAGCCATTCTGCATGTCCACTACAGCAAGCCGACGACAAGGCGGCCATCGATCGCTTCTTCAATGACCTAGACAACAACAAAGACAACAGCGTGGACTTCAAGGAATACGTCACCCTGGTCGCTTGCCTCACTCAGCTGTGCTATGAGTACTTCCCCCCCGCAAAATAGACAGCGGGAGCCCCCACCTGTGTGGAAAGACGCATATTTTAAGTCTGGAAAAAGGCTCCATTAATGATATTGTATCACGTAACACAATAAAAGTCCCTAAATTACGGTGTCATATGTCTTTTGGGGATGCAAATTAGAAATTGGGTGGAGTGAAGCAAACCGGGGTGCAGTACTTAGTTGTAACCAGAAGAGGCACTGTTGAGTTGGTCTAGACCATTTCATGGTTTCCACGCCCACCGACTGATCCAAGGTTGAAAAAAACTTTCAGATGCATTCATTCATTCGTTTTCTATACCGCTTATCCTCATTAGGGTGACAGGGATGTTGGAGCCTATCCCAGCAGACTTCGGGCAAGAGGCGGGGTACACCCTGGACTGGTCGCCAGTCAATCGCAAGGCACATATAGACAAACAAACATTCACACTCACATTCATACCTATGGACAATTTAATGGACAATTAACCTAACATGCATGTTTTTGGAATGTGGGTGGAAATGAGAGTACCCAGAAAAAACCCACGCACGCACAGGGAGAGCATGCAAACTCCGCAAAGAGATGCCCAACAGAGATTCAAACCCTGAACCTCCTGACTGTGAGGCCAATTTGCTACCCACTCATCCACCGTGCGGCCCACTTTCAGAAGCAATAAAAAAAAATTAAAAAACAGCTCAAAAATAATTTCTGAATAACTATATTTTATGTAAACCATGGCCATTATTTTAACCCAAAACTAATATAAAATTAAAAATCCCAAAGTTTTTGCATGTTTTTGTTGTTTGTCGTGAGCGGGGACTCTTCCCACTCTGTTGGGTGGTCCTTGAATGCACCCTCTAACTTTCTCTCAGGCTACACAGATAGAATACCGCACTGTATGTTTCTCCTGTTTCTTTCACCTCATATTTTCTCCCATTTGCTGATACTATGTGGGAATGCATAAAGGTAAGATATGATGACCTTATAGAGTGCTAATGTGCATCGTTTTTTGGTGCACTTTTATGAAAAATGTAAAAAAGTCCAGACTTGTACTGATGGATTGGTCTCTATTTATTTTGTGCTTTTAATCTGATGTTGTTCCTGTCTTGGTTTTCAAGACAGGAACCAGAGTACCAGAGAGCCACCCGCTGTTGCCCAGCAAAGTATATATATATGAGGGAAAAAGGAGCACTTGATTTGCTCACCTGCACCTGCACAGTGCGAGTAATCTCGCCTCATTGGAGAGTTTTTTTTTTTTTTTACATCTTTGGTCATCGAACCTATTTTTAAAGTTTATCAGATTTATCAGTGTGACATCATAATTCCCTCACATCAGCCCGATAATTATGGTGCACCTCTAGACTCTAATGCTGAACAGTCGGTTATGCAATTGTTTACATAAATTGTTTATTGTTGCAATGGTATTTGTGTTTTTAATGGTGTTCATTTAAAGTTATCTGTTTTTCCTTACAGTAGATATTATGAAATGGTTTTGGCAGCGTACGGTCTTTGTTTACAATACAGTTGGCCCTCGATTTGCGCCGTTCCATGTTACGACGTTACATGGTTACTAACATGCTCTAAAAAAATTTAAAAGTAGTTATGGTGTCTCGTGCTGGCGGCTGCACGAAGAATAACATTGCTTGTTAGTCAGCTTTTTACAATTCATTTTGTCTCCCAAGTGGCAAAGAAAACGAAAGCCGTCATCATGGACGTGAATGTCATAAATATCGGAAAGAGAGAGGAGACAAGCCCGCCAATATTGCCCACTCTTTTGATCCTAACTGATCAACAGTTGCAGCCATCATTAAGGCTAAAGATTTCTGCATCCTAATGAATGCTAAGGGGTCATGGATTCTGTGCGCTGCTACGAGGAGGTCACAGGCTAGCTCGGGTCAATAATTTAAGAAGGTAAGACAAAACACAGAGAAAAGAGAAGAATAGTTTTCTTTTTGTAACTGTTTCATTTAATTTTTGTGTTGAATGCTTTTATTCATGTATTTTACATGTCCTGCATGTGTTTTGCGTACAGTGTGAATAAATTAGGAGCTAAGGCTGGTCTTTATTTGTTGATGCTACAAATGGACTGTATGTTTTTCCACACTGGCAGTGACGGTTGGTAACAACAATAAGGTTGGTATCCACAAGAGTCTGCTCAAACTGGGGATTTTCTTTGCATGTTTTTCTCTTTGTATTTTTTTCTCGGAGTGTACCAGTTCTCTCTCGCGCTTTAAAAGAAGACAAGTGCACGTTAGCTGAACTGGAAGCTATTAAATAGCCCAGAGGGTGCAGCCGCAAATGTCTGTGAGTGTCAGCAAGTGGAGACAGACTGGTGACCTGACCCACTTTGACCCAGTGTCACAATAGCTGCTGTCATTTGTATTAAAAACTGTTAAATAGCGATAACAACACGCAGTAAAGCGCGGACTCCCCAACCCTACTCTCTTGTGTCGTAACATAATATTATCTTTTAGATTATTATTAATTATGATTTTTTTTTTCCCCAGTACGGTACTAATGTACCAGCCATATTTCAAATGCAATACACTCTATAGGAATAAATCCTGGGCTTGAGATACGTAATTGGCTGGGGTTTTCACCAAACAAATAGAAAATCAGTTTTCCCAAAAATATATTTTGTTTTAAAAGTTGAAAGTGATAGTTCTTTCTGAGGAAACAACTTAAATCAATAGTTTTGGTAACATGCAGTCGTTTATAAGACATTATGTCAGGGAGTGTGTGACTTTTTTCCACCAAGGGCTGCATATTAAAAAATCAGAGGACCAAATTTAAAACCCATTTCAATGAGCAAAGAGTTTCCAATCCATCAGCAAAGAGAACTCCCCCCCGCAGACCCACCACATGCAGGGGTAAGCATAAGGGTCCATTGCTTTCTGATTTGGGCAGTGGTCGAGGGCGGGTGTCTGGACGACCTGGTCTTCGGCGGCCAAATCTGGTTCTTGGGACATGGAATGTCCCTTCTCTGGTGGGGAAGGAGCCCGAGCTTGTGGAAGAGGCGGAGAGATTCCGACTAGATATAGTCGGACTCACCTCAACCCACAGTTTGGGCTCTGGAACCAAATTCCTTGAGAGGGGCTGGACCTTGTTCTTCTCTGGAGTTGCTGCAGGGGTGAAGGCGGCGAGCTGTGTGGGCTTATTGTTAGCCCCCCGGCTTGGTGCCTCTGTGTTGGAGTCATCCCCGGTAAACGAGAGGGTTATTTCCCTACGCCTTAGGGCTGGGGAAAGGGTCCTGGGGAAAGGGTTTGTGCGTATGCGCCGAACGGCAGTTCAGAGTACCCAGCCTTCTTGGAGTCTATCAGAGGGGTTCTGGAGAGCACCCCAGCTGGTGACTCCATAGTTCATCATAGAGACTTCATCGCCCATGTGGGCAATGACAGTGTGACTTGGAGGGGCGTGGTTGGGAGGAACGGCCTCCCTGACCTGAACCCGTGCGGTGTGTTGTTGCTGGACTTCTGTGCGAATTACAGTTTGTCCATAACAAACACCATGTTCGAACATAAGGATGTCCATAAGTGCACTTGGCACCAGGACACCCTAGGTCGCAGGTCTATGATCGACTTTGTGGTCGTATCATCAGACCTGCGTCCGCATGTTCTGGACCGCGGGTGAAGAGAGGGGCTGAGCTGTCAACTGACCACCACCTGGTGATGAGTTGGACTGATGGCGGGGAAAGATGCCGGACAGACCTGGCAGACCCAAACGCGTAGTGAGGGTGTGCTGGGAACGTCTGGCAGAGTCTCCCATTCGTTGAGTCTTCAACTCTCATCTCCGGCAAAGCTTCGCCTGCATCTCGAGAGAGGACTGGGATATTGAGTCCGAATGGGTCTTATTTCGTGCCTCTATTGCTGAGGCAGCCAGTTGTAGTTGCGGCCGCAAGGTGGTCGGTGCCAGTCGTGATGGCAAGCCCCGAACCCGATGGTGGACACCGGGGGTTAGGGCTGCTGTCAAGCTAAAGAAGGAGTCCTATCAAGCATGGATGGCTTGCGGGACTCCCGAAGCAGCTGACAGGTACTGGCAGGCCAAGCGTCATGCGGCTTCAGTGGTGGTCGAGGCAAAAACTCAGGTGTGGGAGGAGTTCGGTGAGGCTATGGAGCACGACTTTCTGTCGACCTCAAAGAGGTGCTGGCAAACCGTCCTACACCTCAGAAAGGGGAAGCAGCCCCCAGTTTACACTGTTTACAATGCGGACGGGGGCTTGCTGACCTCGACTGTGGATATAGTTGGTCGGTGGAAGGAATACTTTGAGGCCCTTCGTAGCTGAGGTAATTGGGGTAGGTAAATCACTCCCCAGTGGCAAGGTTTCGGGGGTAGATGAGTTCCGCTCGGAATTCCTCATGGCTCCGGATGTGGGGGGACTGTGTTGGTTGACACGCCTCTACAACATTGCATGGAAGTCAGGAACAGTACCTCTGGACTGGCAGACCGGGGTGGTGGTCCCCATTTTTAAAAAGGGTGACCGGAGGGTGTGTTCCAACTAAAGGGGGATCATACTCCTCAGCCTCCCTGGGAAAGTCTACTCCAGGGTGCTGGAAAGAAGGGCACAACCGTTAGTCGAACCTAGGTTACAGGAGCTGCAATGTGGTTTTCGTCCTGGCGGAAGAACACTGGACCAGCTTTACACCCTTGCAAGGGTACTGGAGGGTATGTAGGAGTTTTCCCAACCGGTCTACATGTGCTTTGTACACCTGGAAAAGGCATTCGACCGTGTCCCTCGTGGTGTACTGTGGGGGTGCTCCGGGAGTACAGGATTGGTGGCCCGCTACTACGTGCCATTCGGTCCTTGTACAATCAAAGCAGGAGCCTGGTCTGCATTGCCAGCAGTAAGTCGAGCTTGTTTCCAGTGAACGTTGGCCTCCGCCAAGGCTGCCCTTTGTCACCGATTCTGTTCATAATCTTCATGGACAGAATTTCTAGGCTTAATATTATGACTTTATTTGATTAATAGTTGATCTTTATTCTCTTAAAAGTGCTAATCTATTTTCAATTTTTGTTGTCTATATTTATTTTACAAAAATTGTTCAACCCTGTTGTTTTTTTAGTTTTCTTGTTTAAATGTAATTTTAAAATATGCCATGAATGACACCCCCTGCAATATGTCTTCTGTGGTGGACATGAGGACATACTCCAACTACTTTTGCGTGTAAAATTATGAAGATGGTTGATGCAAAAAATTCATCCAGCAATAAACTGATTTAGCGTGTAAATTCTGTTTGTTTTATTTTTTTAAATCCAGGGTGAAATAATTATTTGGTTGGTACCAAAAAATAAACACCTTGTCTGATAAAAACAATTGCGGCATGTTGTTTGAAGGCAATTTTTTTTTTAAAAGCACAACTGTTACTAATATTTAATATTTATATATCAAAGCGCCCCCTAAAATGCAGTTCTGCCCTCTAGTGGCTGGGAGACGCATGATTGATGACGTCAGCTTCTAGTAGGAAAAACGCCAACAACTAATGTCTTTTAAAAAAACAAAAAACAAAGTTAAACTATGAATTGGTTGCATACTCAATAACGACAACGTGAAAGATGGGTTGTAAAGTATGAATTAACTGCATGCCCAATAATTATAATGTGAAATAGAGATTATATGTCGTGTATTTATCTATAGCTACCGAAGTATATCTTTAGCATGGGTCCCGGAGGACCGTTAGTGACGCCCCCGGGACGTCGCGATGGGCGGGTCATCAACGACAGCGTCGCTGTGTGGCGGTAGTGTAGTAACGTGCGGGCGCGGAGCTGGAGTGTTGTTTTCCTTCAATTAGCCCCAAGACACCAGCACCGACCGGAGGGCAGTAGGGGCTTGTGGATAAGATGGCGGATGTAGAGAGCGATGAAACTCGGTCGGCTCTCCCTTCGGCATCCCATAACGGCCCTGTGGTCGCCTTGTCTCCGGGAACCGCGGGCCTCAGCCCGACTACGGTGACGTCCGGTCCGCGGGTGGTGCGGATTGTCAAGTCCGAGTCCGGCTACGGTTTCAACGTCCGCGGCCAAGTTAGCGAGGGAGGGCAGCTGCGGAGCATCAACGGGGAACTGTACGCTCCCCTCCAGCATGTCAGCGCCGTTCTGCCCGGAGGGGCTGCGGACCGAGCGGGCATAGCGAAGGGTGACCGGATCCTGGAGGTGTAAGTCGGCTCTTTTTCCTCACCTAACACCAGCTAGTTAGCTAGCACGGCTAGGCACCGCGGTGTAAACTGTTGCTTCAGTCCAAAGCTGGTGTTTTTTAACCAATGTGTGCTCCACTTGTCGATGGCGTTGTAAAGTACATTCACGTATCACACAAAAAAGGGTGAAAAGTGTAACGGTTAAAGCTTGTGGCCACATTTGAGCGTTTACCATCTTACATAAGTGGACTACAGCCTCTGCATGTTGATTAGCTGTAGCTTCCTAGCTAGCCAGGTAGCTAACCTCTCGTGGAGACTGTTAATTCTTGCTCGGTAATGGCGCGGGCGGGATTTAAACGTGTTGGTGGGTTCTTGCCATTGGCTTTTCTTGTCCTGAAGACAATATCAAGAAAGTGTTGTCTCTTGTGAGCAGCTGTGTTGCGTCAGTCTTACCGCCTGACAGGTTAGCTAAACACCGACGTTCTCTGAGGTTCTTTGGTGTGTGTTTTATTTTTAACTCGAAAGGTTTTTAGACTACAAAATCCGTACTACCATTAGCTACAACTGCTAGTCAGTGGCATTCAGCTGCTTTTTATGTTGTGTTTTTGCAGCATGTATTGTGCTGTGGTGTACAAGCTGCATTTCAGCATACTTGCTTATTATGCAGAAGGGGTCCAAACTACAGTGTTACGTGCATGCAAGGTGTGTTGTGTGCAGTGTCTCCTATAATTTAGCTTTTGTAACTAAAAGTGTGTCTTGGTTTTGACAAGCCAACTTGTAAACTAAAATTAGAACGAGAGGAACTGAAAACAAGCCTCCTGTTTCTTTGCAAAGCCATCAAGATACAGTTTTTTTTGGTTTGTTTTTTAAGTGCATTGTCGGTCATAGGAGGAGGCCCACTTGACGTCATGTGACTGACATCGAGCTTTGGACGTTTACACAAATGAAGATGTTCTCAGTAAAATGTGTTGCTCCGTCAGTATTTTACGAGGTGTACTTGGCTGTCTTTTGGACAATTAATGTAATCAGTTTACTTTTCAATGTTCGCTGACGTTTCCGTGACTTGATTGAGTGAGTCTGTGTGATCGGCTCTTTTAAAAGTTTTGTTGTTTTGTATAATCACGGCGGACGATAAGAGGAGCTGATAACGTTTTAGCTACGTTCACTTTGCGCCAAACATGACTTGTCAGCAAGCGAGGCGGCTTTCTGTTCGAGGACAAAATGATGGGATTAAAGCTGCGGACGATCAGCATCCATACTGCTTGTATTGAATTTGCCGACCCTTGAATAAATGACACAAATTGGCTTGTCCACGCCGCTCTGCCGCCCCGCAGTTCCTCATAGGAAGATTACCAGAGACACCCGATGCCGCTGCCATCTGGCCTCGGCAACGCCAACAAAGCAGGTGTATAAAAGAAAAGAAAGCGAGACCTACAAGCTTGACATGGAAGACGGCCCTACCGGATTTGTACTGTATTTGTAGGGTTAACATAAACCTTTGTCCTTCCTGTAGAAACGGGGTGAGCGTGGAGGGCGCCACCCACAAGCAGGTGGTGGATCTGATCCGCGCCGGGGAGAAGGAGCTAGTCTTGGCGGTGCTTTCGGTGCCGCCGCAGGAGGCTGACGGTCTGGAGGGAGGCGAGGACGTCCAGCCCAACTACGACTACAGCGACAAGCAGGCCGTGCCCATCTCCATCCCCACGTGCAAACATGTCGAGCAGCACTCCGAGAGGTTTGTGGTAAGTACCGGTTTCAAAACATCTGCAAAAAAAGTGGACTTAATAGTCCTTCATAGTCCAACAATCATATGTGTACCTACAGGCTGTTTTTGAGCACCTAATGAGGGGGGAAAAAAGCGTGCTTGTTTGCTCCACTCTTGAGAGAAGGGCCAGATGTTTTTTGTTTTGTTTCCATCCTATTCATTTAATTGCTTTGGCAAACAAATCCATGTTAACCAATCAAAGGGCTCCACAAGCGTACCGAGGTGTGGCATACACTCAATTGAACCCAAAAGCTAGTTAGGAAGGATTATGAATTGTGCATTCTTGTTCTCCTGTGTTAGGAACACCAGAAGATGCCTGGTGGGATACATTGCAGTCTTCCAACACCATTAATTTCAGCGTGCCGATTATGTGTCTTGGGTGACAGGTGTATAACGTGTACATGTCGGGCAGACAGCTGTGCTCCAAGCGCTACCGGGAGTTCGCCATCCTCCACCAGAACCTGAAAAGGGAGTTTTCCAACTTCAACTTCCCCAAGCTCCCCGGGAAGTGGCCCTTCTCGCTGTCCGAGCAGCAGCTGGACGCTCGGCGCAGAGGACTGGAGGAGTACCTCGAGAGAGGTAAACACTGAGCCTCTCATTAGCTCTGCGCTGTAAATCTCAACCGGGAGGACACGCACGGTGACATTTAGGTGTCTTTTGTTGATTTGATAAACTTTGACCTCCACTCTTTGTGTGCACGTCCAGTGTGTTCTGTCCGCGTGATCGGCGAGAGCGACATCATGCAGGAGTTTCTCTCGGAATCAGATGAGGTATGCGTGCAAAATCATGCAAAACCATGCCTGTAAAGTACACTAGAATTGTAATTGCTCCTCCATCCGAGTGTTTGAAGAGATCAGCGCACCTTTTAAAGATGCTCAAATGCAAGGATTAACACTTCTCACCGGCCTTATTATCACTTGTTTGTTTTGATCATTCAGCATGTCTCCTTGTTAATCCACTTCAAAGATGAATGCAGGTCTACACTCACACTCTTAACGACTTAATCGTGCAGAACTACAACGGCGTGACGGATGTGGAGCTACGGGTCGCTCTGCCAGACAAAACCACCATCTCCGTTAGAGTGCGCAAGAACAGCACCACAGATCAAGTTTATCAGGTCAGGCTGCTGCTCGCTTCCTGCAGATGCTTTATATACTGTATCTGCATACTCTATACTAGGGTTAGGCGATCATTTTTGGATACCGGTATAACTTCCTCCAGCAATAAGAAAATGACTTGTACGGCTAGAAATGACGATAAAGAGCATAGTTGATGACGTGTTTTTCCTGCGACTGCGCGCTGCGGCGCATTGTATTGACGCCTCACATGTACCACAGCAGAGACAACAAAACGGGAAAATAGCATGGCTAAAGTTGGAGGAGAAGCGGAGACTATAGATGAAGAAATTGTTGAGGTACCTCTTCCGCAAACTTGACCAAAGATACACAATGCGAAAGTATTTCCCAGAAACCGCAATACCAGCCCTGTATCTGTACTGCCGTGAAAAACGGTAATGACTAGGAGTGGAGTCTTTTGCCTCGACTACAGACATAACCAGCGACTGGACTTTGAAGTCGACTGGTCTCCAGACAGTTCTTTTTTCGGAGGAACACACAGGTGACAACCTCACAAGTGAGTTTCTCCAGGAATGGGACTTAGATGAGAAGAAACGTGTGTGTGTAACTACAGACAGTGGATCTAATGTTGTGAAAGCAGCTACCCTGAACAACTGGAATTGACTGGCTTGCTTTGGACACACACTACACAATTCCATGGATAAGCTTACTTTTAATTTAGTTGTTTTTAATTATGCAGGTTAAGGTTTGTAGCTTTTTATGCAAAACTCCGCTGAATTTAATGATATCGTCATATCATGAGACGGTATGATACATCCTAAGGTCCAAATTGCCCAACCCTAATGCATACATTATCTCACAAAAGTCTATACAGCAATCACCTTTAGTCTCAAGGGGCGGTAATACAGATGAAACTTGGATATACTTTCAAGGAAAACGTTTCCTGACGTGAACAAAAGTATTTTTCTTTTCTGTGCTTTCTAAAGACATAAAAACAGATAAGAAAACAAGAGCTAAGAATGCACGTAATGCAAAAAAACAAAAAACAGCGCTGCATTTACATATAATGTGATTGATCAATTATTTCGAGCCACACAAAATAACCAGAACAGATCGAAAATACACATATAGACAGAGAACAATTTATTTACTCCCACCCCCTATTCGTAACACTAAATATATGTGTATTATATTAACTCAATATGCAGCAATACCTAAACAAGATATTACACCTACACACACTATAGGTCTTATCAATATCATGTTATCAATACTAATGCGACATTATAATACCATCATTATAGATCGACATAACAATCACGTATTATTAACTAATTAGTAATAATTGTTATTAGTAATGATTTGATTTACTGTGCTGTTTATAATGTAATATATAATGTGTTGCCCATTTAGAGGGGGCAAGAGCTTAAGAGAGGCCATGTGCATATTAGCTAAGCTGTTATTATGAACATTGTTACCTTATCTTGAATGGGCCTGTTACTACATGGTCACAGCAATAAACCATAAAAACGTGTTTTTGGAGATGTTTTTGTAAGCGGCATAGGTGTGTCCCATTACGTGCATTAGCTGTCTGTTTTTTTTTTTTTTTCATATATTTAGAACGCACAAGGGCCCCACAATGGATGAGTGGGTAGCATGTTGGCCTCTCAATCAGGAGGTTCAGGGTTCGAATGGTCGTTGGGCATCTCTGTGTGGAGTTTGTATGTTCTCCCCGTGCGTGCGTGGGTGGGTTTTCTTCAGGTACTCCGATTTCCTCCCACATTCCAAAAACATGCATGTTAAGCTATTTGGCGACTTTAAATTGTCCATAGGTATGAATGGGAGTGTGAATGGTTGTTTGTCTGCCCTGCAATTAACTGGCGACCAGTCCAGGGTGTACCCCGCCTCCCGCCTGAAGTCAGCTGGGATAGGCTCCAGCATACCCGCAACCCTGATGAGCCTAAGCGGTATAGAAAATGGATGGATGGTTAGAACACACAGAATATATTTAGAACGCACAGAAAAAAGAAAGGCACGTGTTCATGTCTCATAAGGTTTCTCAATGATGGGCAAAATTCCAAAAAAACGTGCTGTTTTCCTTTAAAGTAACCATCGCACAGCTTGTATAACAGTTTACTATCCACTGAAAATGACTCAACCCACAGCCTTGTATGTGTAGATAGCTGGCAATTCAAGTGTGTAGCAAGATCATTTTGGCCTGCCTTCAGTCAAGCAAGGCTGCATGAGTGCTGCAGACAGTGGGACAGCTGCAGTTCATTGAATTCTAACATGTACTTGACATTGGGAAGCATAGCATGATCCCTTCCCGTGGGAAACAATTTTGTGAGATACTATGGGAGGTCTATGGGGAAAAGGCAATAATGCCAAGAGTTTTTGTTTTTTTTAACATTTTGCTTTTCGTGCAGGCATTGGTGGTGAAAGTGGGAATGGACAGTATTATGGCCAGCTACTTTGCCCTGTTTGAGGTCATCAACCACTCATTTGGTAAGCTCGTATTACAATATATCACGCAAGTCACCCATGTGATTATTTCAGGGTACTTTTGGAGAGTCATGTTTTCTAAAATTTGTTCCAGTGCGGAAGCTAGCGCCTAACGAGTTCCCGCACAAGCTTTATGTGCAGAACTACACGTCAGCCGTGCCGGGCACTTGCCTGGCGCTCCGCAAATGGCTCTTCAGCTTCCAGGAGGAGGAGTTACTCAGAGACAACCCGCTGGCTCTCCACTACTGCTTTCACCAGGTAACCATTGCTGCCACCAGTACGCAAAGTGTGGATGTAGCTAACCCTGTAATGATATTGCAAAACTACTTTCTTTTGCTTCCTTTTAAAATGCCTAAATCGATCTTTTATCTTTGTTTATCAACCTCAATCGGTGTCTCTCCATGTCACCTCCTCCAATCTCCATCCCGCTACTGCTGACTAGGCGCTGGATGATGTGAAGAAGGGATTCATAAAAACAGAGGACAAATCCTACCAGCTGCAGAAGCTGGCAGAGCAGCGCAAGATGGCCACGGTCAGTCCCACAGACCCGTCTTTGTTCGGGGTGGGGACTTGGGAGGGATGCGCTCTTTTTGCTACTACACATACTAAGCCATTAAGGGAATGTCACAAAGATGAACAGAAACCCCCTTTGTGTTTAGAAATAGAGATAAAACTGTGATACTGCAGGTTGTGTTGCCGACTGAGTTCTAACTATGTGCACCTCCTCAAACCGGGTAGTACCTGAGCCAGCTGCGCTCGTGCGAGGGCTACAACGAGGTGGTCTTTCCCCACTGCTCCTGTGACTCCAGAAGGAAGGGCCACGTCATCACGGCCATCAGTATCCATCACTTCAAGCTGCACGCTTGCACCGAAGACGGCACGCTGGAGGTAAGTGTGTGCTCACTAAGACTGTGATCAGCCGTGAAGGCAGCACGTAAAAATGTGAAGGTGGGAATCACAGAAAAACGCTCAGTATTGTCAATACAATAGAACCCCGCTTTACCAGCAAATGGCAAAAATCCATGAGTAATGGATGCGCTCCAATTAACATTTGTAACAAAAGTGATAAAAATAAAATAAAAAGTTGAATCCTCCCTTAATATGTGTCACAAACTTATTAAACACATTTAAAGTATAAAATATATGGGTACTCGCTACTAATGAATGATACTGTAACATGGTTGATGAACAGGTGGATTCAGAGTCACAATGTAGCCAGTCACAGCACACAACCATGTTGCGTTCAAGGACGTGTGAAATCTCAACACTTAAGCATAGACTCAAATGTGAACATTGTAGGCTGGTTTTACAACATTGGTTTTACATATATTAACATGAATTTATAAATTTAGTGACTGAGTGAATGAGAGGAGATTTTTGGAGAAAAAAAACTAAAATGAAAAATCAACAAATTTGAAAGGTCGTAAATACTGAGTCACGAAAGTGCAGCCGTCCATATTAAAAGACCATAGGAAGGTGATTTTTTCCAAATGCTTGTAGTGTGGATTTTAAGAGAGAAAGAGAGAAAAAATTGCATTATTGTGCAGCTCCAAACTGCACAAAAGGTACTCGCCACAATTCAAAAGAAAAGGATGGTATGTGGTACTATGCATTTTATCCTTCTTTGCCATGACTGGAGAATAGTCAGACCAACATGTTAAAATTGTCCCCAATGTTTGTGGAGCACATCGCTTGTCATATTGACACTAAAAAAGAAACATAAATAAAAGAAAACATTTTAAGAATAAAAGTTAGCGTTTTTTTTGCTAGGCTACGACGGCTTACTGAATTATGTAGATGTATCGTATGCGTATGTAAACAAAAAAGATGGCAACTTGCCAGTCATTGTTTCCTCCTTTATTTCTTCCTCCTTAACATCATCACTCACATCCTAGTGTTCCTGGTGTACGACTGCTTCAAACATATAAGGTTGAACCTCCAAATGCGACTTGCTATGCACAAAAATATCCTCGAAATCACTGCTTTCTTCATCACTCGACTTCATGTTGACTACCTCAACTGACTTGTAGCAGATATGACGTAATCGTCTCGCCTTCTAGCGGTTAACTAAGAAATACCTTAAAGTTCCTGTGGGCGCGAATTCACGTTTCTGAATATTATTTAACATGCATAACTTTATATATAGGCTTGCAATTACAATCAAATTTTGTAAAATGATTTGAATGAGCTTACATATCAAACTGAGAATTTTTTTTTGAAACATTTACAAAATTAAAAATGACATTTAAAAAAAAACAACAAAAATACAAAACCCTTTCTATGCCCTTTAATAGTAATTTAATTTTCAAGAAGGCTGGGTGTGTTCCAACTATATGGGATCACCCTTTTCAGCCTCCCTGGGAAAGTCCATTCCGGGGTGCTGGAGAGAAGGGTACGTCCGTTAGTCCAACCTCAGCTATAGGAGGTGCAATGTGGTTTTCGTCCCAGTCACAGAACACTGGACCAGCTCTATACCCTTACAAAAGGTACTGGAGGTTACGTGGGAGTTTGCCCAACCAGTCTACATTTGCATTGTGGACTTGGAAAAGGCATTCAACTGTGTCCCTTGCGGTGTCCTGTGGGGGGTGCTCCGGGAGTATTAGTGGTGCGCTACTACATGCCATTCGGTCCCGGAGCAGGAGCCTGTTTTGCATTGCCAGAAATAAGTCAAGCATGTTTCCGGTGAATGTTTGCCTCCGCCAAAGCTGCCCTTTGTCACTGATTCTGTTCATAACTTTCATGGATAGAATTTTTAGGCGTAGCCAAGGCATTGAGGAGTCCAGTTTGGGGGCCTTAGGGTCCCGTCCTTATTGGGCCGTGACCTTCCGCATTTACTGTGGCGGTTTGCAGCTAAATGTGAAGCTCAGCACTACCAAGTCTGAGGCCATGGTTCTCAGTCGGCAAAGGGTGGATCTCGGGGTCTCGCTTATGAGTAAGTGACGTTTGGAGCTTGAGCTCGACAGACGGATCGGTGAAGCGTCTGCAGTAATGCAGGTTCCTGTACCGGACCATCATGATGCGAGAGCTGAGCCGGAAGACAAAGCAAATGTACTGGTCAATATATGTTCTCACCCTCACCTATGGTCATGCTTTGGGTCGTGACCGAAAGAAGGAAATCGTTTCCTCCGTAGGGTGGCGGGACTCACCCTAAGAGAGGGTGATGCGGTCGGCCATCAGGGAGCTCAGAGTAGATTCGCTGCTCCTTCACATCGAGAGAGCCGGTTGAGGTGGCTTGGGTGTCTTATTTGACACCTCCCTGGTAAGGTGTTCCGGGCATGCCCAGCTGGGAGAAGGCCCTGAGGCAGACATAGGACACGTGGACGGGATTATGTCTCACAGCTGGCGTGGCAACACTTTGGTGTCCCCGTGGAACGGGAATAGGTGGCCGTAGATTGGGAAGTCTGGACTTCCCGACTGAGACTGCTGCTCCTGCGACACAGCCTTGGATAAGCGCAAGAAAGTGGATGAGTGGATTATAGTAATAGTAGCGCAATAAGAAGACAAACATTCAAAACACATTACCATGTTTATGCAACTACAGAAGGGTAAAGTTGCACATTAACTATAAAAAAAAGTGATTTAATGCAAAAACCACATTTCTCTCATTTCTCCATAAAAATATAATATACAGTTAGTATTTGGACAATGGCACTTTCATTAAAGCTTTCAGTTGTGGCTGTACTCTTAGTGTGTCATCTTAAGCACTTTGAAGTACCTAAAATGGATGCACTCATTTTCTCACACATAAAAATGGCCGTAGCGACGGTGAAATGTCTTGAAACGGAATTGTGGTGGTGGACCAAGGCAAAAATGATAAAAATTTGTATTTGTATTCTTTGTATTGCCATTTCTAAACTTTGTATTCAGAAGCAAGCAATAAACTTAAGTGTTTGATGGCCACACAACATTTCTACCGAATAATGTTACGCATCAATGCTAAGCTACCCTCTTGCCTTCTCAGAACCAGGTGATAGCGTTTGAGTGGGGGGAAATGCAGCGCTGGGACACAGACGAAGAAGGTATGGCGTTCTGCTTTGAGTACGCCCGAGGAGAGAAGAAGCCTCGCTGGGTCAAGATTTTCACTCCATATGTAAGCGAACCCGTTTTACACTTGGAATGATTATAAACACGTGAATGCAATCTTTGGATACTAATGTTTATAATGCACATTGGGGGTGGTGGGCTCAGAAAACAAACATTTTCTGATGTTGATGTGTTTGTTTTTTTTTACCAGTTCAACTACATGCATGAGTGCTTTGAGCGGGTCTTCTGTGAGCTGAAGTGGAGGAAGCAGGTAGAGACAACTCCTTTCCTCTTTTGTTTGGGGGGGAAGCACATGACTCCCATGTTGAAATGTCTAAATACGGCTTATTATTATTAGGCTTATTTTTGCAGTGTGTGTAAGTGGGAATCTTTTTCCTGAATCCACTTTTCTGTTCATCAGGTTGAGGATGAGGCGTCTGATAAAGACAATAAAAACTGCAGCAACAACGGTAAGCAGCAATCACGAGCAGAAGGGAAGAGGGGTGACGTCTGTCTGATGATTGATGCCCACATTCTTGTCTGACAGCCTGAAATGACAAGGTTAGGGAAGAGTTCATTTAGCTGCATTTGCTGGAATGTAAAAATAGATAGGATAGAAACACGTCATGATCAGTGACGTCAAATTTCAACAACCTTGCAAAGGTTGCGTTTAAATCTTCTGTTCCAAACCCATTGTAGCGTATTATCTGAACTAGCCGAGGAGACGCTTTAATAGTCTATACAAAAGTGTTGGCACGTGATAGGCCGCTAGTGAGCCCCACCATAGAGCAAAGTCGAAGCTGTTTATTCTCATTTGGGACCTCGTGAGAACAGCGGCAGAACATGTGTGTACATGTGTGTATGTTTGTATACGTGTGTGTACCGCCACCGCGTATGTAAGGAAGCAGTAGAAGGATGCAGCCGCTTGGAGGATAGTTGTGGGTGTACCTGCCAGGACGCTATGTCAGAAGCTGACAACTAAAGTGGAGGTGTACTCAAGGCTATGATGTCTCAGCATCGTGTGTCGCATGATGCTATCCGTTCAGAACCTCCCTTGACCCGTCTGTCTGTTGTTGCAGAATATCTGCCACATCTGGAGACCCAGCAGAAGGGATGGCGCCACCTAGGGGGGGAGATTGCCACTTCCTAAAAAGAAGGGGGGAAAAACTCATTTTTGAACTAGAACTGGTCACCTGGCATTGTCACACCCACACCCCCGAGAGAACGCGCCCTTCCATCTACCACACCAGGACTTGAGGGACAAGGGTCATGCTCCTCCGCCCCCTTGGAACGCTCAAACTTGGATTAGTCCATTTTGGGGAATTTGGAATAGTCTCACATGAAAACAAAACCCAGGGATACACACAAAGGCGAGCCATGAAGGGAAAGTGGGCTTTCATTTCATTCACCAGGTCTCCATAGTGTGTGTGTGTGTGAGACGCTTCCCTCCATACAAGTGGCCCGCAGCGCGAACATCACGCTCATCCAGCATGCTTGACCCCGGGAATCGGACTGGCGGGATGTGCTCTGCTTTGAGCCCACAGAGCTGAGATATAGCGGGAAAACTGGACAAAGGGGAGGGTTGTTGAGGGGGTGCTAGCACTACCTTTTCACGGGTCGAAAGATGCAACATTGATGCTGGACATGAAGACAGATGTCATGTTTTCTATTTGTGGGGTCAGTTTTTTTTGTTGTTGTTGTCCAAACTGAGGTGACACAAAATGCAAACCCACTGGTTTAATTGTGTGTGTGTGTTTAACATGCCTTTTCTGATCAAATATAGATTAATATAAGCACTATAATAATTGATTTACCCATCTAACATGAATTTGCAACAAGGAGGCGTTCAGTATTTCCATTTATTGCATCATCTTTTAGTCAGAATCTTCTTATTGCCAGTAAAACGTGACAGATTATCAGATTTGCATAAATAGTACAAATCAGATTGGAATTGCTGCTGTTCTCTTAATGGACAGCAGAGGGAAGCAGATTACTGTGGGGGTTTGGAGAGAAAGCGTGTATGGGGGCTGGGGGTGGGTGTAGAGAGAGAGAGATCCCTTGGGCTGTGTATCTCAGCCAGCAAGTATCCCTCCTCTGCAGATGGTCCATTAACCATGTCGGGAGGTGTGTGTGTCCAACCTAACAGCACTGCAGCCAGCTGTCTGCATCATATGTAACAGTATTAGCTGTGTGTTTTCACATTTTAATAAAGAGGTTTTTTGTTAAGTAGGTTTACATCTTGAACTAACCTGAATGCATTAGGGTCGGAGACCTGAATGTTTCATTGTTGATTGAACCTGAACGTAATGATGATCCGGTATGTTTATTTAATTTATACTGACTATAAGAACGCGGGTTTGACCACTTGAACACACATTTGAGTTAAGATAAGTTGTGTGATTGTCTTGTGTAAGAGTCAGGAAATTGTTTCAGATGAGGATTTTTTTGTCTTGTTAGATTTTGTCTGTTGTGTGCAGTGTGTCACAGCATTCCTGTAGCACAAAATGGTGCACATTTGTCTGGTTATTTTGTATTTTTGACAAAATTGCAACAAACAGTACAGGATTAGGTTGTGTCGGTCATTTTCAGATGCTAAGCACCAGCTCCTGTTACGTAGCGCTCTGCAATCGCATGTTTTAGCTAGATGCGCTCGCTTTTTGGACTCCCGTCCTGTCCTTACGTAGTGTTGTGTATTTACTCAATTCCAGAGAGTACCAGGCTTTTTTGAGGAGGAAGGCTAACAAGCTTTTATGACAAAATAAATATAAATATTACCATTTAATGTTATAAAATTAATATGATTAAATATCAATATTGATTCTTTTTAAACTCCACTCTAAACAGCTTTACAGATGCAATGTTTGCCAACTGTTGGGGTATCAAAAGTTATAGAATTAAAGCCACCCCTTGGCATTGCCCTATTATTATTATTATTATTATTAAAAAATTTGAGGCAAGTGTTTGGTGCGAGCGGAGTGGAGGCACCTTTACGAAGAAATACGGTTTTTTTTGTGCAGCTTGTGTCTGTGCCTTCCTCCTCAGGTTGGTCTCCCATCATCATAGCGCTGGAATACGGTTGCCGTGGCAGCGCCATGCTGGCCCGACACGCCTCTGTCTCGTTGTCAGTGCTGTCGGCCCGGCTAAATGTGCGCCACATTAGTGAAGTCGAAGCGGTGTTCTCTCTTTGTGCTTTGCACGGCAGTTGTGTGTGTGTGTGTGTGTTTAATTGTCCGCAATCATTGAATCAAGGTGAATGTCACTGTGTTTTTTTGTGTTGGTTTTTTTTAAATGTCTCAAGCCGAGAGATGACAGGAATGTTAAGGAGTATGCTCCAGGCAGCCGTGTTTGATATCGTCTGTTCAGAGAGTGAAAGAACATGACTTTTGCTATCCATCATAGTCAGCATAGCAGTGTTGCCGTTATAATTCATATTCAGCTTAGCAGTGTGGTCCTGTCTGTTAAATATGTCGCCATCAGGTTGTCGCCAAGGCGACTCGGCTTCTTTTGTTGAGCACTGACGTCTGGTGTGCCATGCGCGTCACTCTTGTTTATTTGTTTTGTGTGTGACTAATTTCTCCACATTGTCCTGAAACGCAGGGACTCTCTGCTGCAAACTGTCGTCAACACAACTGTATATAGTATTGTTTGGGGGAAAAGGAAAAACAAATTATAATGCACTCACTTTTGTCTGACCTTTGTATTTATTTAAGCTGAGTTAGGAGAGCGAGCGACGCACAGGATGACTAAACTTTGCATGGATGAAGACTTTGGTTGACAGCTGACATGGCCGCGTAGGCTATAAGGTTGTTTTTATCTTGAAAAAAAAAAAAGGTTTACTAACCAATGAGGAGACATAAAGATGGAAAATGTAGAGTAATAAATTGTAACAAAATTTTAAATAAAGTTATATATTGGAGAGGATGCTGGTGATGTTTGTGATTTTTGCATGCACAGTGAAATTATATTTCCATGAACAGAATAAAGAAATAATCTGTTCCACGGTCAAACTGTCCCCATCATAAAACCTTTATTACCTCGACAGGCTGTTTTTTAATAAATCTGAATAGCACCACTTTGATAATGTGACAGAACCTGTTGACATAAAGATTCCTTATTTTTGGGTGTATATTGCAATTTTTAATGTATTATTGTTTATGATAGATAACTCTCATACTGTACTGAGCATCTAGGACAGAGACATTTAACCATGCGGCTGCTTGGCTACCACTATGTCACAATATCGTTCCTTTCCGGGCAATGGTCGCCGTTTTAAATGCGAACGGCGCTGACTGCACACAAGCTGTGCTGGTATGCATTCAACTTCAGAGGCTGTGTTGGAATCTGAATGGACTTCCGGGAGGTTAAGTGATGCGTGGGCTGCTTCTACTCAGGTGAAGCCCACTTTGACCCTGCCCCAAACCAAGCCTAACACACATCACATGGACAGGCTTTCCAGGGCGGAGCGAGCATCCATCAAGGGTGTGGATGATCTCTCTCCATCCCGCTCTGCTCCTTGCCAGCTTTATCGACCGGCGCTGTGCAGACCCGTGGTAATTAAAAGTCATTGATAGGCCACTCAGATTCAAGATGCAATCATGTGGTGGTGCACACTGGGTGTTACCCCCAATGCAGCAGGGCTTATTCTCACCACAATTCTGTGGTCATGGATTTTGGTGAGTATCTGGATAAAGGTGTATCACAAAGGCGCAGCCTCACCTTGGAACTCATGTTGCTTTCACGTGTATTTTATTTATATTGATATTGTCTTGATCATTTGTGTTTTGCAGCTTCCGGGTTGTATGTGTCTCATATACACACATCCTTCTCCTTTAATTCCATATGAGTGAACACCGTTACTCTGTCTGTCCATACTTTGCTGACGCTGCACCCCCGCCGCCTCCATCCAAGCTATAAATGCAACTCATAACACACTGACATAGTGACATTATGTGAAATTGTCATTTTCTGTTTATTCCTCAGTGTGTGTGTAATGTAATGATGGAGTGCCCTGACCTTTCTTATAATGCCCATAGCAGCCTCCTCCCCAGACCCTCGTGTCTCAGCCCCTCCATCATAAATTGCAAAGATCACCAATCTCTATTTCCGCCACTGGCCTCTTTCCCTCATCCCGTTTTTCCTATGCCACAGATCTTCCTTCCTGAACGACAATTAAGTCCACGTCAGCGCTTTCCCTTCCCATTCTCCCTCCTTTTTTTGGCAACAGGTCTTGGAAGAAAATGTAGAAAAAGAGAAACAGATTTTTATTTCAGGATGAAAAATGTTGTGCTAAACAGGTGAAATGCAGTTTATAGATATTAGACACACTCAGGAACTGCCTTTCCCCTCCAGTGAGAGGAATGAATAAATATATGCTCATTGCCCAAAACTCTCACCCAATACAAGCGCTATTCAATAGATTATGGTTTTAAAATTCATAATCACAGCTTACTTCCTGGTTCAGGACCATACAGGACATGCCGGGAAGGTACTATTTGTAATTCAAAGGTGGGGGGCGGTTGTCCTTTTGTGACTGACAGCCAAAAAGCTGTAGTTGAGAGAAATTGTTCATCCATTTCTTTGCTAACAGGCTTCTTCCTGGTTCAAAAAGAAGGACTTAAGATGAGCGGACCGTACCATTTTCAATTCGGGGGTAGAGGGCCAGGTTCGATCTCGGTCTCAAACCGCAAAACGGGCAACAATCGTTTATTTGTCTAATAATTAGATAGCATGCATTGTCCTGCTTCACGGGAAATACAGTCATATGACAGGACCCTACCATTTTAAAATCTGGGGCAGGGGAGTAGAGATCCATTTGTGAGTATCAGTGAACTAAATCATAGTGCGCCATATTTGTATAATATTGCCAATTGTTATATTTGTGTTTGTTAGCTAACATGCTATGCCCTGGTTCGTTGTAAATAATAAGAAGATGTAACGGTACCATTTTTATACCTGGGGGGACGGGTCCATCTGTGACTCAAGTTACCAAAAGTGCTGAGTTCTTTTCTTAGCTACTTTTTTAGGCTACTTCCCGGTTCATGTAGGGTGCAGGGATGTAACCTATTTTGATTTTGAGGGAGGTTTAAATGAAACATTTTGTGACTCAAACAGCAAAGCGGGTTAAAAAAAATTGTGCAATATTACCAATTTTGTTTCATTGTTCGCTAGCGTACTACTTCCGGGTTCATGTATGATGTAAAATGGCAAGGCGCCATGTTTGTTTCTGAGGCAGGGGGGTAATATGAGCCATTAGTGACTTAAAAACAGCAAAATGTACTGTTTGTGTTTGAATTGGTTGGTGTGTTAACTAGCAGGCATAGCTGATATTTTGAGGCAGCTCTTGTATTGCATCTACGGAAACCCGTTTCTGCTGCTAATGAATACTGATACCGATACCAGCTCTTCTGTTTTTCTGTTGTTGTATATTAGCTTGGCTATATTGTAAATCACCCTGCTACCTCAACATACTTATTATGCATGATTAATTTATTTAAATTCATACTTAATTAGATTTAATGTCTTGTATTGTTTATGCTATTTTAGGAAGTACACTACTTTTTCAAATTTACCAGATACAGTAGGTGGATTTGTAAACAACCGAAATGGGCAGGGTATCACCTCGGTATCGGAAACAAAATGTGTTATCGCACTTGGTTCTGCCACTGAAAGAAAAACAATATCCCAACGGCAAGTTACAATTCTGAGAGGAAAAAGACCTAAATATAAGATAAGAATGTCTGAATTATGAAATTAAAAAGTCAAAAAATTATGAGATAAAAAGTTGAAATTATGAGATGCAAACTGCGCATTTATCTCACAATTTTGACTTTTTATCTCATAATTATAACTTTTCTATCACACAAATACGACATTTTGTCTCATAATTCCAACTTTTTTTGTCTCATAACTACGACTTACCATTGATATTTTGTTTTTCTTTCGGAAGTGGAAACAGGCTTCCACAGATCTCATTAGGTTATTGTGATTATTTTTAAACCACCCTCTCTCTCCGTCTCTGAAGATCTCCATTAGGCACAAATTAGCAAAGGGGCATTGTGCCACGAGCAGGAAATCTTTATGCTATTGATTTTGTTGCTCGTATTCATTGACGAGCGAGTAAGAGACAGAAAATGAAACCGGCCTGCATCCTTTGTGGGATTCTACCGTTTGAATGACACACTTTGCCTGGCATCGAATAAGATGTTGCTCTTCCGTATTGATTGTGTAGCTTTACCACTGATCCGAGATCTGCCTTGCACTGCATCTTGCAGCTTCACTTCATTTTGGATATGTGCTAACTAAGAGATAAAAAGATCTTTGGAAAGGCAAAATGGCCCAAGTCATCTTTTCAAAGCCGATTAGTCTCACATTAAAGACGATGGGAGGACTTTTCAATTTGACAAGCATTAGATGCGTTATTGAATTATAGATGAGCACCTTCGTCTTTCATATCTTCCCTCATCTGCATGTCCTTGTCCTGTTCTCCTCCCAACTTCACTACACTGGAGTCTTCCCATCCCAGCATTTTGCCCGCATCAGGCTCCCAGGTGAGAGGTTGTCCCTGCCTTTGAGTTTAGATTGACATTCCACCACACATCAGATAAACATTGGCTCACTAATTCCACATTTTTTTGCAGTCTTCAATCCACAGGAGAGTGTGTTTTTCTGAATCCGAGCCCACTTGGTACTTTCAGATAAAGTCCTTAGAAACCGCGTCCACAAAGTTGGGTGCCGACATGAGAATGGAGATGGTGCAAATGATGTTGAAGACGCTGAATGCCACCAAGCACAGGCGGTCGATGACGGCGCCCGCAAACTTCCACTGGTCGGCCACGCACTGCGCCTCGTCCTGCTCCCTGAAGCGGTCCGCCAAGTAGCGCACTTCCTCCAGGATGGCCTGAAGCAGTGGGTCCCCGTGACATGGGGCCTGGCAAACGCCGCCCGCCCCGCCTCCAAACCCCACACCGCTGGAGACAGTGCTGGGGCATCCTACAGCGTCCATGTTGGGGCTAGGGGAGCTGCATAGGTGGGGCGACAGGTGCGGAGGCGGACTCCGGGGTCCCGTGGGGATGTTGGTACTCCTCTGGGGCACGTCCGAGAACCCCGAGGGCTCCTCCATCGACTGGAAGCCCATGTAAAGAAGGTTTCCGTTGTTGGCGCTGGATTGAAGGTGCGGGTGCCCTGCTTGGAGGGGGGCGAGGTTCTGAGGGTGCAGCTGGTGCAGGGCGGGGTCACCTTGGTTCGGGATGCTGCCACTGTGGGAACCCGAGGAACAGCGGCGTAGGTGGGGGGCGCAGGGGGGTCTCTCGGGTTTCTCCGCCTCGCCGGGGCGCTTCATCCGCAGGAACCACGCCACCCACTGGAGCAGCACCAGCTTCACCTGTGGACACAGAATGCAACAGTGGACTCCTGCCTCCATCTAACCAAAATGTGAGTTCCTTTTCAAGGTGTGAATATTTACTCGTTGCTTTAAGTTCATGTAAATATTTACTTTTAAATGAACTCAGCCAAGCAGACAAGGTCTGCTTACTTGTGTTTAAATAGAAAATGGAACGTGGTTTTTTGTACACCCTAGCTTTTGTGGGATTTACGACAAAAATTATTGCCAGAATGGTGTCTCGGTTTTTGTACTGCCAAACAATGCGGCTAACAAACTAGGCTGATTGCTGTTGCGACTGTGCAGAATTCAACCGCGATTCAATGCGTTGTAGTCTCAGTGAAGAATGGATAGTGGCTATTCAAAGTGTTGGGACACTATATACAGATGTATCTTTATTATGTACAGTATGTCGGTGGTTTTTACTTGTTCATAGAAAGCACACCGAACGATGAACAACACCATCTCCATTTCCCCCCCTCAAGCAGTGTGCTCCTACAATGATGAGGCGTTCAAGCGCACTGCCTGTTTCTGAATGTTAGGTGACTGTCTTTTGCTTTTTTTTAAAAATTGAGTTGGGGCTGCAAAAAAGTTCCAAGTGCCCGAACTTTGATAAAAGGTGAGAAACACTATTCGATTCCAGAACTCATAGCCAAGTACGAAGGTAGCGTCCGTTACTATAGGATTGTAATGTAATGGTTCCTAGTTAATACATGGGGAGACACATTAGAGAAAGCGAGCAGGGCCAGTGCTGGAGATTTTGTGCAAGATGAAAGGTACAAATAATATTAACCAAAGTGATAACATATTTTGTGACCTTCACAGTTTCATTTATAGCAGAGTGGTGTTGCCGGGTGCTGCTTCTCAATGCACAATAAGGTAAATCAGAAAGCAATTGTGTTTTTTTGTTCCATCTTCTAAAAAATGAATACAACTATGAATTTCTGGTTCAGTTCTAGATGTCCTCTGCAAGGGCAAAAAGATTCCTCATTTAAGGTGGGCGGATGTTGCATCATTGCACCTTCTGTGTTTACTGTTGCAGGAAAGAGACATTTTTGTAAGATTTTGCAAGGAACTGTGTTGGTTAGGTATACTTTACTGCGCGCACGATACTCAGTCTGTGTGTAGTAGTGCTCTATACAGAGTTCCCAACTGCTGCAACCTGGCACCCACATTTTCCTGCATGGGCATTAATAGAAGTGGGGGGAAAATATTCGTATAGATTATGTGACTATCATTAAATACAATTTTATATCCAAATTTAACTAATGTTCAATTTATATTGAAATACTCCTTAATAAATGGGATAGTTCAAATTTTTTTGACATGAAGTTGTATGACATCTCCATCAGCAGTGTAGTGCTTCAACAGTGACTAATTTCTTAATCATCAAAAACGACCAGAACTCGGCTCATGTGACAAAGTGTGGGGTTAGTCATTGTTGATGCACTACACTGCTGATGGGGATGTCATACAACTTCATGTCAAACAACCCAAACTATCCCTTTTTAAATCAAATATATACCATAAAATTGAGATTCAGCTTTGTAGTGGTATTTGCCCGTGACAAATGTTTCATGAGAAGCATCACATGAGGGCAGAGCTCATGACTTGCAATATTCTACCAAAAAGCTAGGGGGCAGTGTTGGCCTGAAAGTGAGCAACCACAACTCTTGCTGATGAGCTATTAGGCCTCCGGTGTAGTAGTTGTAGTAGGGAATAATGGCGAATGAAGAGACATCCAGATTGAAGCCTTGAAATATTGTAGATGTCAGTGCATAATAACGCGCCACATTTCACTGTCAGTAACGGGAACGGCGTTGTAACGTTTGAAATAGTAAGTATTTAGATTACCTGGCTTTTCTCCAGGTACTTTGGTTTCCTCCCACTTTCCACAAACACTCTAAATTGACTCTAAATTGTCTATAGCTATTTCATTGTGAATAGTTGTTTGTCTGTCCTGCGATTGAGTGACGGCCAGTCCAGGGTGTGACCTGCCTCACGCCCGAAGTCAGCTGGGGTAGGTTCCAGCATACCCCCGCGACCCAAATGAGGATAAGCGGCTTGGAAGATGGATGGATGGATGGATGGACATTTGTACTTCCTGCAGTTGATGGACACATGCCCCAATACTTTTGTCCAGATAGTGTAGTAGCAATACATTTGTATACTCGTGGGGAGTTGAAGTCAAGTTATTCAAGGAATAGTAAGAAAAAGTGTTGCAGTGAATCTTCCACCCACGTCAAACAGCAGCATGGCAGACAGCGTCATGCAGGATGAGTCAGTGCAGAGGTAAAGAGAGCACCTGGAGCATCTAAATATACTTCGTAACGCCTCACCCATTTGGGCATGTTTCCTCCTTTGGGGTCATGGTGGTGGTATTGCAGGACCACCACTGTGGCGATGACTGACATGCCAACGATGATCATTATACTGGCAAAGTACTGACCTATAGAGGCAGAAAACAATAGAACAGATGAGCAATTATCATGTTTGCTCTGTTTTGTTTTTTGTCAGTATCGTGTCATGTCTTTTTGCCACTTTTATATGCACCTGCCATTTTGAAGTTGTAAAGGAAGTAATTAAGTCTCACATTGGTGCAGCGTACTCAGTAAAAGTATGAATAAATGGAAAATACAGCCAGCGGCCGTAAAAAAACATAGATATATGACACTTGAGACCAGTATAGTTCCAACATCATTAAATCCTTGCAGTAATCAGCTGACAGCCACACTGGGAAGGAACAACAGAGCATAAAACCAAAGTGATGAACTGGTAACCCATCAAAATCCTACCAACGATTCAATGGTCGTTTTAAGCACTAGCGGAACTTCCCTTCTGGGTGCATTGATTTCACACAGCAACAAAGAAATTAACGCTACATCTAGCGTTAACTTTTCCAAACTCATAAACAAAAACATAGCAACAATAGCAGCAGCTACATCTTGTGTGATCGAGGCGCTGACACTGTGTGGTGAGGTAGCTAGTAGCTAGCTGGTGTAGTGTCACTACGCCGCTAACATAGTTCTTTGGTGTAACCATGTTACAATAATAATAACAATGTTGCTGTAGCTTGGTTAATATGGAGGTCGCATTGCAGGAGCATTGTTGGCAGTTTTGGGAGTTTTTTTCCAGAAGGCTTTATGGTCAGAATAGGTGTGTCCCATTACATGCATTCTTAGCTTCCTTTTTTTAGCTGTTTTCTGTCCGTTCTAAAGATATAAAAAGTGAATAATGGGCAAAGTTTTTTTTAAAAAAGAGCATTTTTCTCTTTAACACATTGTAATATTGTTACAGTGGTTAACTTATTTTCACACTTGCATGGCTGCCAAGAATGTTGCAATTGTGGCAGCGTATCTTTTATCCCAGTTATACCCTGGCATAGTTCAATTCCAATTCCGAAAAAGTGAGATGCACTGATCACAACGTATTATTATTATTATTATTACAGCGGTTACCTTTTTTTAACACGTGCATGGTCATCAAGAACATTAAAATACAGTTTTTATCAGGGTGTCGGTAACAGATCAAGTCCATGTCCATTATTATTATGGAAGGAGTGTTAAAATGAATAGAGAAAAGAAGCCTACCTATTAGAGGGACAGAGTCAGACGTAGCCGGCATGATCTCAGCCACCAGAAGCATAAACACCGTGAGCGAGAGCAAGACGGTGATCCCTTAAAGACATTTTAAAAAATTACTTTCATACAGAAAACACACATTAGTCTCCTGCCTGGACAAGCAGCTCCTTGCATTACTGAGCTCAGGCGTTTTTTGATAAACGGCCACCTTGAAGACGCGCCCAGCTAAGGCTCATACACTAAATTGCTTTTTGACATAGTGTAATACTTTGAGAGATAGGCAGAGGCAGCCATTTATTTTGTCATCCCTGCACACACTCCATTTTAAAAAAGTGCTTCCCTGGCATAACTATCCTGATGAAAAGATGCTCGAGTAAACAAGCAGCGGGAGGAAATGAAGGCCTTTTAATTAATAAGCCAACACAAGATAAAGCAGATGATTCATTACATGAACAAGTAAACAGTTATTTTTTTAAAGGCTTTTTAATCTGAAAAGGTGCCCTTGCTATCCCCTTTGTCAAGCCTGTGACAGTTTCTTCCTGGTGGGCGGGACCTAATCAATTCACTAGCTTTAATGACATCAATAGACTCATTGGCTGTGCGTGTAAGCCTGTGCATGTAGGTAATGGCACACACTAACAGCAGCATTTACAACATAGGTCTTAAAATTAAAATCTCTCTCTATATACTGTATATTATATATTATTACTTGTCAAATTGTTACAAAATGAAATTCTATTAATGACTATCATTACTATCTACATTGTGAAACATTTATACATAATACTGATTGATAAATATTTTTTCCTAGTTATATATATTTTTTGCACTTTTTTCAACTGTAAACCAATAAACAAATATTTGTGTACAATGCAATTAAATAATTATAATTTATTAATTTTATTGCATAATAGCAATAATTATTTTTAAAAATCCCAATAGTTGTATTATCAGTAATATTAATTAATAATTATTATATGAATAATTACATATTATCTATCATTATCATTGTAAAAAAAAAGGGTATATTTTAAGATTAAACTACCACTATTTTTTTTCACTTTTACAGTAATACACATAGATGATTTTTGAGAGGTATATGTACTTCTTTTTTTTTTAATCATTACTTGGTTCAAGTTAAATCAAAATGTCATCAATGTTTATCATAAAAAGTATGTCATGTCACATAATCGTCTGTCGTCATACAAAATGTTTATTTTATGCTAATTATGTGTTTGTATGCTCACCAAAGTGCTTCCAAGACATAAGTGCTTAATTTAGTAGACATGAATAAATCATTCATTACACGCTTCATCTAAGTGTCGCTAATGCCGCCTGCATATGCAATAAGTTGGATTTTTAAAATCACTTTAATTATTCATTTAAACCATTTTCTGTCATCTGAACACTTCAAACATGTCACACTCGCAGCCTCTTGTAATTGTGCTCCACTTTTCCCTCCTCTTCCTACTCCCTCATTCCAGACGCCACCTTGCCTCCTTTCCTTCCCTTGCACGCTCCCTTTTCCTCATCTTCTCTTTCTTTCTCACCCTGTAATCTCCTCTCAGCTCCTCCCCGTCTTTCATCCCCATTTTCTCACTTTTCTGTGCCCCCTTTTCATTTGAGTCTTCAATTTGAGAGTTTTAGGATCATATAACTGCATATTTGCACCACAGTAGGGGGGTCCAGACAGAGAGACAGAGAGAGAAAGTGTCCCAGTTGGAGATTTTGTGTGCACACCAAAAAAAGTATGCTGTTGCTGACTTTGTAAGTTATCTACTGGTGTGTGTGTGAGTGGAGTTTGTGTCTGCGATTGCATGTGTGCAGATTGCATGTGAGGAGTTTAGTCAGAAATTGCACAAAAAGTATAATATATTCCAGCTCTTACACTATTTTCCTGCAATTTGAGCATCACTATGCCTGAGTTTCTATATTTTGTCAAAGTGATATAGGAAGAGGCCGCACGGTGGCTGAGTGGTTAGCACATTGGCCACACAGTCAGGAGATCTGGAAGACCTGGGTTCAAATCTCAGTTGGGCATCTCTGTGTGGAGTTTGCATGTTGTCCCCGTGCGTGTGTGGGTTTTCTCCGGGTACTCCGGTTTCCTCCCACATTCCAAAAACATGCATGTTAGGTTAATTGGCGACTCTAAATTGTCCATCAGTATGAATGTGAATGTTTGTTTGTCTATATGTGCCCTGCGATTGACTGGCGACCAGTCCAGGGTGTACCCCGCCTCCCGCCCACAGTCTGCTGGGATAGGCTCCAGCATCCCCGTGACCCTAATGAGGACAAGCGGTACAGAGAATGAATGAATGAATGATATAGGAAGAAAAAAAAGCATATTTTTGTAAATTATTAACACAAACGTAGCACAAAGCCCAAACCTTGGCTCCTCTGAGCACTATTGTCGATAACCACCTTAATGTGTCTGAATTTCATCATTAGGATTTGTGCTTTATTAACTGAGAATTTCAAGGAAAATGCAACCAAAAAACTCAACATCTTTTTCTTTTTTAAACAAAAGTGTATGTAGAAATTTACATATTAGTATTATTATAGAATTTCTAGTGTGTCAAAAAAAATTGCTATGTAAACATTATATATATATAATTTGAAATACATGTGCTCTATATATGGTATATGGAAATAAAATAAAATAAATGCACAAGCAATAAAAATACATTCGATTGTTAGCAAAATTTACAAAATCTTTCTACTGTATTTCTTTATGAAAATTAAGTAAATATGACATAGTATATAGTATATCTATAATAAATATATATAAACACTATAGTAAGATTCAGTACTGTGTTGATCAAATAACTAAATATTCATAAACTATTAAACAAAAATGCAACAAATATGCTTTATAAATATGTATTATTAGTGATAGTAAAAATATAATTAGTTGTATGCAATATATTTAACTGTTAGTTATGTTATGGAATTAATTATTTTTATTTATTTATAAACTTTCCTCGAAACTTGATTAGATTTCTTGGCTAGTCCTCAGTTTTCCACTAAATCTACCAATCTCCTGATCTTCAGCCATCCATCCATCTATTTATTTGTCTTTACTTACCCAGTGAGATCTTCTCTCCAGAGTCGGCAGGTAGCACAAAGATGAGTAAGGTCATAGAAGAAAGGAGCATGCAGGGGATGAGCAGGTTGAGAGCGTAGTAGAGGGTCCTCCGTCGTATGGTTACAATAAAGGTCACGTCTGGGTAGGGCTCCTTGCAACAGTCGTAGAATACCTCGTTCCGGGTTCCGGGCACTCCTGAAAGTGCGGTAAAGATTAGGAAAACTCTCGCTAAAGAACCATGTCTGGATCTTCTCTTAACAACCTCACCTATGAGGTCCCACTCCCCATTGGGCATGTAGCCCGACACGTCTGCCTCATTCATTTGGAGGTCGATCAGCCAGCCATCGAACGTCCAAGAGCCGAACTTGAGCACGCACTTCTGGATGTCGAAGGGGAACCAGCGCACATCAACATTGCAGGTGCTCATGAAGATGCCTGCAGGGGTGTTCAATAGGGGATCGATCTCGAGGACTCAATCAAATGATGAAGAGGACTGGCCTGTGCTGCCACCGTGGCCTTAATGGTCATTAGAGGGCATAAGTGGGACACTTAACATCCTATTAGATGGATGATTAAATGGAGATACCACTAGTTCCACTTAAATCTGACTACCTCCATTACATTATGCAGGTGTACCCTACCTCTCGCTCGGCCAAAATATTTTTTGGCAACTCACAAAGAAGATATAAGTCTTGTAACCTTGAGGCAAGACTCACAAACAACACTCTCATTCGCTATGCAGCACAGCTCCCAAAATAAAACTCCATCATTCTAAAAAGCCCCTTTTTCACCGCGACGGCATTTTAAGACCCGCCCTTCGGGATGCTGGTGTGTGCTTGCAAATGTCACCTGATTTAGATTGCAGCTTGCATGAAATAAGAACTTTTTAAAACAGGAGGTTCTTCAAGAAAAGAGAAAAACGCATCGGCAGACTTGTTGCTTTAGGAGCTGATGCCAGGTTTGCACAGTTCAGATGCTTCTAAAAAACATAAATAAGGCACAGCATTCCCAACTCCATACAACCAAGCATCAGCTCCTCTCTCCTCTAATTGGCCCTGATCCTAATCGCAGCAGCCAGAAGCTGTATTTACACTCAGCAGCAGCAGCCTATTAATAAACATGGCGGAGAACTGATAGCCTTCTCTGCCTCCAATGCACAAGTTTTACTTCACAGCGGTTCAACGCCACCATGCCGCAAAAACCGCCAAGGGAACGATTGTCAGCGCGCTTTAATCCGCCATGCAAAGACATGACGGTTTAAAATCACAGGAAGCCAGCGCTGTGGAGTTAAGACTGGAAGTGGATTGAAGGGCTATTTATAGGCGTTACTCTCAGCGAGGGCAATCTGCATGTAAACAGTGACGGTCTTTTACGGCCATGAAATATTAACCTTGGTGTGTACAAGCACGGGGGAAACATGCAGGGAATGCTGAATGACATGTTAACATTGCGTCGCTCACTGGGGAGATGAAGGATGGAGTGATGGCGAAGAAGGAAGGCATTTTCAGGCCACCCTGACAAGGAAAATGTCAGAAAAAAGGCTTCAGACAAAAACAAATACAAATTATCACAACTAAAAAGTTGTAATATTTCATAATGTCATAATATGAGAAGAAAAAAATAAAAAAATGATGTCAAAATGTTAAAACAATAAAGTTGCTGCCTTTCAAGAATAAAGTTGTATTACGAAGGAAAAGTCGTTCTCTTTAACAATAATGCTTACTAAGAGATTTGAAAAAGTCAAAGTGTTACAAGAATCACGTTGTCGTATTACAAGAAGATAGCTACGATAGGAGAAAAAGGAAGCCACGGGGAGAATTATTTGGAGAAAAAATGGTCACTTACAAATAATGAGTAATTACAGAGACTATTACATAAAAATGGGTACAAATTAGGGGGTGTAACAAGACACACTGTTCTCGGGACAAGACGATACACGAGACTGGGTCCACGGGAACGAGACGAGATTTTAACAAGAATTTAAAGTAAGAGAAAAGTAGAATAAAAAATATAAAAAGTATATGAAAATATATTGCAATCTAATTGAATTTCTACTACGTTACACTGTCCTGCCTCCACCCACTGAAACAGAGAGACTGTCATTGACAGAAGGGCTCACTCTGTTCACGCCGTTGTTCTATGGTACGAATGTATCATGGTGCTGAAACCAATGCACAGAATGAACTCTCTTCCTGCCTGTTTGAAGGAGGGAGACGAGGAAAACATGCACATGCACATGAAATATTATCAAATTCATTTTCATTTATTGTGTGATTAATTAGTTAATTAATTAATCATCATCCCATAGTTAGTGCCCATAAAGTCATAATATTGAAAGTGAAAATATTTTAATGTTCTAAGAAAAATGTTAAATAATAATATTAGTTGAACAAGATCAGAAAATTCTGAGGAACACCTCAGAACATTACAAAAATGAAAATAACTTTATTATACAACAAATTTATATGGTTGCAAAAATAAAGTCGGAAGGATAAGAAACTTAACTTTTTCCACATAATATTGCAACATTACTCTTCAGAGATTCCCTTTATGATTTTTTCACATCTGACCCACCTGGAGGTAAATACTCAGCGTAGCCACTGGAGTTGACCAGCACGTTGGTCTTAAAGGTGGAATCAAAGTCATCATCTGCACTGGGGAACCACAGGGCACTTAGATCTGACACCTCATGTTGCGTGTATGTGTGCGTTTACATGCGCATTTTTTACCTGTTGTACAGCAGAATATCTGGCGTCCAGATTTGATCTGTTCTGAAGCGGAGGTTTTTAACTCCTGGATGTTCGCTCTGGTTCCACTGGAGGTAGTGGTCAAACCAGCTCTTGACCATAAACACACACCCACACACACACACACGCATGCACACGCACGCACACGCACACACACACGGTCATTGTGAGACTTGCTCTGGATCTTTTTTTGTTGTTGTTCAACAACCTTTTGTTTAGTTTGCTGCCCCCTAGTGGAGCATACCTACTGAAGTACTATTTAAAATCATTTGAAAAAACATAGAAATTATGTTTTCTCATAGAACGAAAATAAAAAAATGAAACTAAAGATTACAAACATGCAGAGTACACTCGCTGGACACAACATCCAAGTATACATCCAAAGAGGTCCGATACTGAACGTTATCTTTTAAAAAGGCATAATTTTTGATACAACTCTTGTATTGGATCACATGACATTGTGTACATAATGTTGTGGCCAGTGAGAAGTTTAATAGCACCACAAACCTCTCAGGGGTCCTTACCATCCGCAGCCACATGTTTGAGGTGAGCACCTGGTTCTTTTCGTCCTGAAAAACATCAAAAATTTCCCTTTTGAGGCCTGACAGGAAGTGTAAAGAGACTGTCGGGGGATGGTGTGGGACACCTACCACATCCATGAGCTGTATCAAACTGAGCGAGAAGGTGACGGTCAGGGGGTGAGAGTCGTTGCCCACGGGGCGCTCCATGCGGTTGTAGTCCTTCAGGAGGGTCTTCAGCAGACTCCTCTGGTGAGGACCCCCCAAGGACACTGTGGGAGATTGAAACATTGCGCTCAATCATGTCTTCTTTGTGAAAAGAGAAATGGAGGACTCACAAGGAACACTGGAGGTTAGCAAGCAATGTCTAATTAGTGGCAGTTGGAAATCTCATCAGGCTGTTATTGGCACTAATGAAGCTATAATGAGGTTGCTTTCAAACACTTGGAAGTAGCACGGACTCATTCTCCAATAGATCTTAGCCCTCTAATGGACTGAAACCTCTCAGAGGAAGAAATCAAGTTAGATTTATAGTCATTGTGGGTGCACTTTATTGGAGAAGTAACCCTATTTGATAACATAATGAAATGGTTAATTAGGTGTCATGTTTTTTGTGTATTGTAGTACTCAGGGCTGCAGAAAGTATTAGGTGTCGTTTTTTTTTTTCCACATCCTGAACTTCCCTTTTTGGTCAGTATTGAAGTATTGAGCTGTGCTTGCTCTGGAATTGTCGGATGCCACATCTGCTCTGCAGGCATATGAGGTAATGACAGATACCCTAACACAATCAACTAAAGGTAATAAGAGCTACCTAGTGCAGGAATGTCAAACCCGTGCCATGAAAGGCTGAGACACTGCAGGTTTTCTTTTCAGCCGCTCACTAAATGATCCTTCAATTTGAGGGAAGGTGTTCAACAACAAAATCACCGGCTGGAGAAACTGGTTGGAGAGAACAACTGCAGTGCCTCTGCGCTCCGTTGACACATGTGACCTAGTGGAAACAAGTTGGCGTCTATTTGTGGTGTGGTGTTTAGCAGAGTGGATGACACCATCTGAGGAAATAGCATGTAGTGAAAGAAAGAAAATGTCAATTGTCTGAATATACTGATTACAAATTTAGATTTATACAACTTTTACATGGACATGAAATTTGATGGGGCGCTGCCTTTGGTAGAGTGGAGGCCATGCAGTATAGTCAAAATGTAAATTATGCTGATAGACTGTATCATGCATATGAATATAACGTGTACCTTTTTTTAATTAATTATTAGCATTTTAAATGTAAATTAAATTCGATGAGGTGTGGCCTTTAGTAGATTGAAGGCCACTATTTGAGGAAACACATGTGAATTATACTGATATACTGTATCGTGTATGAATAAACTTTTGTATATATATTTTTTTTAATCAAACATTAGCATTTTAAATTTGATGCAGTTTGGCTTTTAGTAGAGCAGAGGTCACTATAAATGTAAATTGTACTGATATATAATTTATATAAATACAATTATTACAAATGTATCTTTTGCAATTGAAGTTCATCATTTTTAATTTACAAGAATTTTAATGAGGTGTTGCATTTAGTGCAGCAGAGTAATGATTGCAGTTTTTTATTACTAGGCGTCAACATTTTAAATTTACAGGAATTTTTTATGACTGCTGTTTATTTTTAGAAAACTAAAGTTTTATGTGTGAGTTTGATGATGATACCATTTGATGCTTATTCCTATAGAGTTATGTAATTTGCAGCTGAAGCACGAATATCAAATTTAAAGCATAATGCATGCAAATCTAAACCTTTCTTTAAAGGCACAAAACATATGAACCAACATTGCTTTTTCAAATATACTTTGCTGGAGTGATAGTTTTGATCCAGGGTCCTTTGGTTACCTAGGTAACTGATACAACCTCCTCCTAAGGTTCAGAGGAGAAAGATTAGAAGATAATTATAATTTTTAGATGCTTTTTCCAAAAAATATTCCAAGATTTGTTAACTTGTGTCTACTTCTAACGTCGACAAACATAAAAAATGTTGTCAAGTTCATGTCTGTGTGTCGTCTCTTGTCAGAAGCTGCAGCAACACGTTTTCTCTGCACACACACACACACAGACGCACACAGGCAAGATGGAATGGTGGCGATCCATACGTGTGATTCAATTGATCCCTCTGCTACGAGACGTGTGCTTGTGGAAGGGACACTGCAAGACAGATGGCATGCAAAGGCATCCCCAAATCTTCAGAGAGCGATGACAACATGCAGAGCTAACAGGTGTGACCCACATCCTCACTTTTCCTTTGCCCTCTCTTGGAAGAGTACTTCCCCGTTTTAGAACCCTTATTGATGCTATCCTCTCAAAAAATCCATAAGCGCTCACCGTGTATCAATGCAGAGAATCCTGAGAGGAGCAGAGCCGCGGAGTGCCACATCCTGCTGGAGAGAGGAGCGGGATGCTGGAGGAGGAGGAAGAAGAGTGGCAGGCAAGCAGAAGGAGGAGGGGCATGTGGAGGGGGTGGGGGGGTGAGGGAGTCAGGAAGGAAGCTGCAGGAAAGCCGCCGGTCTGCATCCACTCAGCATCAGGAGCTAAGGAGCTGATACTGACGGATAGAGAAAAAAGAAGCAACTCACTCTCCTTTTTATTTTTGCCTTCTGGCTTCATAGAGAAAAATAAAGAGCACGTCATAAAATAAAATGTCAGCTATCTGAGGGAGTGGGGGGTGCGGGGGTTAAAGATGGCAGGAGCATGGTGTTTAATTGCCCTGGTTGACACAAGCCAACCTTTTTAAATACGACACAAAATGATGTGTTGACTTGAATTGGCACTAAGGTATACATTTAGCTACATGCTTATTATTGTTTAGAGTTTGTTTTGCATGGGTCTTCACAGCATAGCACTGGTGCCATCTGCAGCACACCCCCTGTTTTTTTGGGCTGTGGCATATTTACTTATCACATGGATGGTTTTGGCTTTGTTTTTACAGGAATCGAGAAGTGAGCCCTTGCCCTCTGCCATGAAAGGCTGAAGCGTGTACCACATTACACCACCAGGGGTATGAAAGTAAATACAGCCCACGTAAAACATTACGAAGGAGTGAGAATATGTACCTTGTCACTTACAATTTGAATCTTTTATCGCATGTAATTGATTGGCATACCTTCACCTTCAGCTAAATTGTATTGCCTTTTGACCATTTTGACCTTAATGACACAAAAATATCATCTTCCCCGTGACTGCTGTGAAGATATATGTTTATATTTTATACATTAAAGGGGTCAAGTCTTTTAAAACTACTTCAATATACTTTACATGGGCATCCCAAAAAAACCTGTTCTGGTCCAAACACTGCTGACAACACAAAGCAATGGAATCGCAAGAAGACTTTTAAAGGTTTTAAAAGGCTTAAAATATAATGTAGAGGGTGTCCCAAAAATGTATAGACCCTGTAGAGGCTGATAACTCCACTGTTTGCTTTTTCTTTGCAGACTAAACTAATTGAAATGACTTTTTCCCATTTAAAGCATGCCGCTTTCACTTTTTACAGTTGTCTGCAACGGTGCCTTGCAGGGTTAACCCTTGAGGCCAGGAATTTTACATAGCTCTACTGTTTGTTTCGTTTTCTTCAACAAATACAAAAAATCAAAGCAAAAGTTTATCGTTACAGTAGCAAAAATTAAAGCTGCAGGTTTTGAATGGGAAAAAGTGGCGCCATCTGGTAGACAAATCTAGATAAATATGAAGAGCTAGATGAAGATAAAAAGTTAAGCAGAAGGACTTCATTAGTTCATGCTAACATAAATGTGGAGACATCAATGTATATTTCTAAAGGAGATTTTTAGGTTAATTCAAGCAACAGAAAGGCCATCTAACGTCCGTTCTGGTCCAACCAGTGCTGACAAAGCAACGCAATGCAATCACACACATCACAAAACAATTCCCTTGGCATTTGCCTGCATTCCTGCTTTTTTACAATTCATTTTATTTTAATTAAATAATTTTTAGACTGTCTGCCTTCATTCATTTCAATTTTTTTATTCTGCAGAGAAAAAACAACTGAGCTATCAGGTGCTAAAAACATTTTATGGGACGCCCTCTACATAAAATAGGATAAGATAACCCTTGAGGCCAGGATTTTTACATAGCTCTTCAGATTTTTTTATCCAAAAAATGCACACACAAAAATTAAAGCAAAAGTAAAAACACACACAGTTATCATTATAGTACCAAGGCACTGTTGCAAACAACAGTAAAAAGTAAAAGCTGCATGCTTTAAATGGGGAAAAAAGTGGTGCCATCCGGTGGACAAATCTAAAAATAAAAAGTTAAGCAGAAGGACTGCATTAGTTCATGTTAAGATAAATGTGGAGTCAAAATATCATTTTCTATGGGATTTTTTAAATGTTAATTCAAGCAACAGATATGCCAACTGTAAAGCCATGTGATGGATGTGGTGAAGCTAATATTGCGGATGCAGTATGTTTTTCTTCTTTAATGGAGAAAAATGCTCGACTGACTGAAGGAGGCCCCCCAAGGGAATGTGTGCATGTTTAAAACTGCGTTCCTCATTTCTCCTCCAGGGAATGCTGATGCAAGGGCAGAGGCTGATAGACGAAGGAAGGAATCGGGCTGGATAATAGATGACCTTCTTTCTTCTTACTACAAGTCCCTTTGGAATGAGCCGTCTCTCCGAGGGAAGCCTGTTAGACTTCATCCTCTGCTGTACACTCAGGATGGAAGGTGAGCACAACGCGGACCATCACAAATTACTTCCTGCCTGCACTTTTACTGAGTAGTTTTCTGCAAAAACTATTATTTATCATGCTCTGTAGGATTACCACACAGAAACATGGGTGACATCTAGTGGCCTATTGTAGTACTGCAACAACCGAGAACACCAATATGTACGTCTTTGGTGATCTAGTGTAGAGTTTTTGCAGTCGCTGCTTAAAAACACGCAGAGCACTCCTGTCGTATAGTAAATCCTTAAAAACATAGCAAAGCAACTCCTGCTATATAAAAGATCTTGGACTACAGTTTTTGCAGTAGGATAATACTCCTGTCATGTGAAAAATATTTGACTAGTAAATCCTTAAAAACATAGCTGAGCACTCCAGTCATATAGAAAATGTTGGACTACAGTTTTTCTAGTAGATGGTTTGCATCCATTTTCTATGCCGCTTATTCTTGCTAGGGTCGCAGAGGTATGCTGGAGCCCATGCCAGCTGACTTGGGGTAAGGAGCGTGTTACACACTGGACTGGGATATTTGATTAGTAAATCCTTAAAAACGTAGCAGAGCACTCTTGTCATATGCAGTAGAAGATCTTGGACTAGATATTTTGCAGTAAATGTTTTTTTTTTGGGCCTGTCCAGCCAGTAGGACAGATAGTATTGATGATCTAGATGTCCTTACATGCTAAACATATTTATAACATATAACATAAGTATAAGATACTCTCCCGTTACATATTTTTTATTTTTCTTAATTTGATGTTTGTTGTTATGCTAAATTGGAGCAGGAGGGGATAGAGAAGAAGAGAAAAAAAGACAGATGGGGGAGTGCGGGGAGATGAGTTCGACATGCTAACCACTTTCAGCTTCTGACTACTTCCAGCTAAATCATCAAACAAAAGTCAAAATTAGGTCATGGTATGAATAATTTTGGGCTTAAGTGTGAATACTGGCGGTCTTGAGCTAGCGTGAGGCTTGAATGTCTGCTTTCTGTTGTTATTTTATGGACTCCACTCATCAGATGTGCAGCTCTCCTAAGCTGACACATCACCTCCACTTGATAGTGTGCAATTAACAAATTCACTACCAACATCCACTCCCATTTGTCAGCTGAAGGAGCTGCAAACCTAAAAACTTCATTAACTGAGGCACTCTTGGCCTGAAATATTAATAGTTTGACATTTTGGGGAAATTCAATTAGTCTTTCACTTTGAAGCCCTGAATAATTATTATGAAACAATTTAAACTGAAAGCAGAAAATGAAGTTGTGTTTGTCTTTGCACTCTGCAGGGGCATAAGGCATCGTTTAGCAGCCGCAGTAATTAATGGCTGCAAGTATCTCTGTTTAATTCCACTTACATTCATGCCAAAGGGGTGATGCAATAGAGGAGGCTATAATTGAAGAAGACTGGCCTTCAGTCACACACACACACACACACACAGGCAGGGAGACATGCTAAGCTAGCGGCTATACTGGCAGGATTTACAAGCACTTGGATGGAGGCTTGGATTAATTGACATGCTGGCAGATGTGTATGTAATGATGCAATCTGCCAATCAGCATTGACCCTCACACACTTTGGGAGGCTCCTGGAGATTGGGGACAAGCATCTGGCCAGACTCTTCATTAGGTATACTAATCTGATAAGAACCCATTCAAGAGATGGATCCAAAAAATAAGCTTGCTTGTGAGTAGCACTGCCAGAGAGGCATTCAAGTAGAAATCTGTTTATTATTCAAGCAGTGCTTCATATTTGCTCAGTAACCCAAATTAATCGTTTTCCATCAATACTTACACATTTAAAGTGGCTCATTTGGCAATATTTTAACATTTTAACTGTCATACAAGTTGTATGAAATAAATAAAGTGTTCACCCAATCAAAAAGGGAGGTGATATCTCAGCAATACTGTCACCGCATTGCATTTTATGCATTACATAATAATTGTATTTACATTAACTTAGATCTTCATCCATCCATCTATTTTCTTTTGCTTATCCGAGGATGGTTTGCGGGGGCAGCAGCCTAAGCAGGGAAGCCCCAGAATTCCCTCTCCCCGGCCACTTCTTACAACTCCTCCCGGCTGATCCCGAGGTGTTCCCAGGCCAGTTGAGAGACATAGTCTCTCCAATGTGGCCCGGGTCTTCCCCGAGGCCTCCTACTGGTCGGACATGCTCTGAACACCTCCCTAGAGAGCCACTCGGGAGGCAGAGGCATCCTAACCAGATGCCTGAGCCACCTCATCTGGCTCCTCTGAATGTAGAGGAGCAGCGGTTCTACTCCGAGTTTCTCCCGGACGAGAGTGCTTCTCACCCTATCTCTAAGAGAGAGCGCAGCCACCCTGCGGAGAAAACTCATCTCGGCCGCTTGTACCCACAATTTTGTCCTTTCGACCACTGCCCAACGCTCATGACCATAGGTGAGGTTAGGTAAAACCACCCAGAGACCCAATCCTGCGACCACCAAACTAGAACCCCACGACGCCCTGGCTGCGCCTAGAAATTCTGTCCATAAATGTAATAGAAACAGAATGTAGCTAGTGCGCGAAAGTAGTGGCCTTTAAACCAAAACGAAGTGAAAATATATTCTCAATCAACTCTTGGGAAGACTTTCTACAAGATCTGAGATCAATGATCCCTTTTGTTGGACCTGCAAGAGACCAAAGGTGCTTATATTTCACACCAAACTTGGCCAGTTATGCCTTTATAGACCTTATAGAAGCATACCATTGTCCACAACTCCCATTATAACCATCCTACTCTTAATAATACACATGGTCTTCCAATTATATAATACCCATCTTTATCCTGCAACTGTTCGGATGCCCCTGCCTGCCCACTACTCTTCTCCAGCCTCTCCATTTGCAGCGAGTCACATTATCTGTAGATCCATCTGTCACACCGATTTAGATAAATAACCACACAGGATGTCATTGTTATGACTTTAGCGCTTAATATTCCACCTGCTCTCTGCATATTGTTTGGAAAAGGGGTGACATATTTGATATTTCATAAGCTCATAGCTATTGGGGTCTGACTTGATTAAACTGTAATCTGCTGAATGAGTAACAGGGGCTGTTATCATGATAACAAAAAAACTGAATTGGTACGGTTCCTCTGATTGGTGCAAAATTTGGACTAAAAAGTGATGTAATAGGCTCACTGACAGATGACTCTTTGCAACGTCTGCAAGTTGAGTCTGTGCCATCATTAAGTCCAGCTTTAAGGAAGGCGTCCTGAGGGTGGTGAATGGGTACGCAGCCAGGCGAGCGAATAAATGCATGGGACATGTGATGAATATCCATTAATGTATGTTTACCTCATTACGTGTCGTCATACACCAAGACAGTTCATAACCTCTCCTGGAATCTCTATGGGAGGAGCCCCACCATGACAAGGCTGCTAATGGAGCGCAGGAAAGTTTGTTTCGACAACGGTGAGCTTTGCTATATGATCATATGATCGCATACAGTCCTGTAAACTCTTCATGTAATCAAATTTTCTATCTATGTGTTTTCACATTTATTATTATTATTTATCAGTTATTTTCAGTCTACGGATTTGCAAAAGGATTTTCATTGGAGGATTTTTTTTATTCCACAGTCAGCAATACCATTGAAACCTGAGGAAATAACAAATAAAGCATTTTTTTGTAAAAAGGTAAGATTTTTTTAACACCCTTATTCTGTTGCCTTCTGTTTCCAAATTGAATATGCAGGAATAATATTTTTTTGAATTGTCTCAATCTAAAAAAGTTAGTACAACATGACAACTCATGCAAAAAATACATATAATATTACATCATAAATATATGCATTCATACAAAAATAAATTATATTGTAATAAACACATTTTACGTTTTATTCGTTCATTCATTCATTTTCTATGCCGCTCATCTTCATTAGGATCGCGGGTATGCTGGAGCCTATCCCAGCTGACTTCGTGCAGAAGGCGGGGTACACCCTGGACTGGTCGCCAGTCAATCGCAGGGCACATATAGACAAACAAACATTCACACTCACATTCATACCGATGGACAATTTAGAGTTGCCAATTAACCTAACATGCATGTTTTTGGAATGTGTGAGGAAACCGGACTACCCGGAGAAAACCCACACACGCTTATGGAGAACATGCAAACTCCACACAGAGATGCCCAACGGAGGACTGTGAGGCCAACATGCTACCCACTCATTCACCGTGCGGCCCAAAAAATGTATGATATATGAATAAATATATGAATGCATATAAAACCAAATACATGGATAATAAATAAATTAAGGCTGTCAAATGATTAAACATTTGAATCAAATTAATCACAGTTTTCAAATAAATGTATCATGATTAATCACCATTTGCAACTGTGTCAAATATGCACATTTCTACAGCATTTGATGAACAAAAAGACAACATGAACATGAACAGCTCCAAATCAACTAAAAGTTTAAATCAAGCTAAAATCTGAACATTTGTTTTCTATAAGGTTAGTTTCATCCAACATTTGAATCACACGTTAACTGTTATTATGAGCCAAGAAAGGTTGCATTCAAAGACACTACGCAATTTAGGTTCAATACACATGTTTTGATTGTAGATGTATTTTGGGGCATATCCGAGCATAGATAAATGTCGCAAATTGTACTTTCGCATTCAGAGTTATGATAGTGAGGTATAATATATCCACATACATATATATCCACATACATATATACAGTATATCCACATACACATACATGCATAATAAAGACATTATTATGATTTTCAGAGTGTAAGTGAACACAACTTGCGGTACTCTAGTGACAATGAGGAAGTGACTAGCTAGAGACGTGTTACATATACGTGTTGGAATGGTGTTGGAATTGCACTGCTGTTGATGTGTTTAGGTCTGAATAAAGTTATTAAAATGCGGCAGACTCTGAGGGGATGCTACACTATGCTTCTGTCTGCCATCATTACACCGAGGTGCGGCTCGACATGATGTGCATGCATTAATTAAGCTAGAAATTTTACCACAAATAATGAAATATATTAATTACCGCCGTCAACGCGGTATTTTTGACAGCACTAAAATAAATACAATTTTTTTATAACTGTAATATATGCAGAAATTTATGTAATTACTGTGGACACATCTTCCACAATATGTATGATATATGGATGCATATACAACAAATGTGTGGGTAACAAATATTTATATTATAATTTAATGCAAAAAATATGAATTCAGTTTTTTAACCTCCAATTTGTTTTTTGTGCAGCTCTTGAAATAAATCTCAGACAGTGCAAGTGCACATCTTTTTAAAAATAGCATTATCTTTCCAAAGTCAAAGTCTCCGAAAGCGGTACAATTTCAAGGTATTGGGAAAGACTATGTCTTAAAAGTTACACAAAGCAATAAAAAAAATAATTAGCAGAGTATTTTTACTTTAATTTTTTTTAGTTGATTTTATCTGATAGTGGCTGGATTGCTACACTTGTGTGTCAGCTAGGAAATGTTTTAATGTTTAAACATTGTCTGTACAGTGACTAACAGACTGTACATTTTCTATGAGACATTGTGTTTGCTGTTGTCAGTTTTCTGATACTTTTCACTTTACTCTGAAAGTCTTTTTTCACGCCATGGATCACCATGCCACATCTGTCAGTTTTACACTGGTCGATGAAGGCGACATGGAGGACCAGCGCTCCCTCCTGCTGCCACTGAGGACGCTTGCACCCCGTCGGGCCTGCCCTCCACAGTGCGGGCTGCACCACACGGTGCAGAGGTCAGTGGACCACACGCTGTGGCTGGACAGAACCCAGGCCATGGCCACCATGCCTTTATACAACGGCCACCTTTGCCCCAAAGCATCTCCATGCTCTGTGAGGAGAGGAGACAAAACAAAAGGCAAGGACAGGAGAAAGTCGGAGGTTTGCAAACAATCCCGCAAGGAGCGTAATCACAAAGGCAAAGCCAAAAACCCAAACACTTGTAGACTCCAGGAGAACGTGTCCTCCTTTAATGACGTTTCCCCTTGCGGGTCACCCTTTAAGAGCTGCAGAAGGCAAGTCCACCTCAAGGATGCAAGGAGGCCAGGTCACCTTTCCTTGGAGATGAACGACCGCCAGAGCCTCCCAGAGATCATCATCACCAGCAGGGATGACGACGTTCACCCTCACAAACAATCTCCACCATCTGAAGCAGCGGGCCTGCTGCCGGGGTCCGAGTGCAATTCCCCACTAGCTCCACAATCCAGTCCCAAAAACAAGGTGGACATGAAAGACGACCAGTACTGGAAGACTCACAGCATCGGGTGGCGGCTAGTACGCAGGAGGGCCCTGTTTCTGCGGCGGAAGCGCCTGAACGACTGCGCTCTTGCTGTGGGAATTTTCGGCATGGTCATGATGGTGATGGAGACAGAGCTCTCCTGGAGCGTCTACAGCAAGGTCAGTCATACATCATACAGTGCTGCTAAATTGCCATGCTAATGTTGCTATCTGGTTATCTCTATGGTATGATATCATGTGGTATAGCTATCAGTACCAGGCTATTCTGTGCCATAGTGTGGTATGGCAATGATATGGTATGATAAGGTGTGGTACAGCATGTTTGTGGTAGTGATATAGTATGGCATGCAGTGGTGTAATATTATAGTGATAGGATAGTGATAGGAAATTATGCAATGGTATGATTGGGTGGGATATTGTATGGCATGCTGTGGTAATGTTGTCTTGGTATGGTATGATATTAAATTGCAGGCCGTGGTAGTGTAATACCACTGTTATGATATGACATTATGGTAATGTTGTATGATATTACATGGTAATGTTGTATGATATTACATGGTAATGTTGTAAAGTCAGTAGTATGATATTGCATGACATACCATGGTAGTGTTGTAAAGTAAGTAGTACGATATTGTATGGCATACTGTTGCAATGCTATAAAATCAATAGTACGATGCTGTATGGCATGCTGTGGTAATGTTGTAATGGCTATGGTATGATAGTGTATGACATGCTGTGGTAATGTTATAAAATCAATAGTAATCAATAGTATATATTCAATGCCTGGTCGTACATTGAGCTTTTTATTGATGGGTGTGTACGTGTGTCACACAGAGCTCTGTCTGCTCACTCACGCTGAAATCCATCATCAGTGTGTCCACCATCATCCTGCTGGGGCTCATTGTAGCATACCACTGCTGTGAGGTGCAGGTAACATGATCTTTGAAACCAATATGCCCTTTTTAATTTGCTTTGTGTGCTTGTGGCCTCATTACTGTTGTGTGCATGCACACAGTGGGGATAGAGACTCTTTCACGATGTCCTTCCTTCCAGCTCTACGTTCACGACAGCGGGGCGGAGGATTGGCGCATTGCCATGACGACAGAACGTTTGGCCCTGATTGCGCTGGAGCTGGCGGCGGTGGCTATCCACCCCTACCCGGTGGGTCTGCTGGCATACTTCCAGCAGACCACGGCATCGCCGCCGCTCTCTGAAACGGAGCTGGAGATCGTGTTGGCGCTGCCCATGTTCCTCAGACTCTACCTGCTGGGCCGCGCCATGATGCTGCACAGCCGGCTCTTTACCGACACGGCGTCACGCAGCATCGGGGCGCTCAATAAGGTTGGGAAGTCGCACGCCGGGGCAAAGGATCTAGTAATTAGCACGAAATCTGAGCACTTTTAAATACACACAAGTGAAATATTACAAGTGGATTTGCACTTAGCACCATTGTGGTTGTGTTGATACAAGGCCAGGATTAGATTTACAATAAAATAGGTAATAAAAAAATACATTTAACACCCAAAAAACATTTTTATGGACGAATAAAGCTGATCTTAGTCAGTGGAGGAATAAAGTCTCGGTATAATAAATTCTGTCATTATATCAGGGCCGTAATTGGAAGCGGGGAGAGGCTGTTGAAAATGTATTTTATATAACACGTTATTCTTATCATTTGAATCATGGTTTGGAGTGCATGAGAAAGTAGATATGGACTTTTATTAACATCATGCAACACAGCAGCAACAGAACCATTGTTGTAATAGCAGTGAGGAGCAAACTGCTCATTTAGGAGTAGTGATGCCAAGTTCATTGTAAACAACAGCGCAGCGAGTGTCACACGCAACGGCTGAGTAGCTCAACCAACATTTTTTAAAGCACACGTAGAAGTACATAAAAAATGCTGGATGCAGGTTTACTCATGATGCCGCAGATGCAGGTGGTTGCCTACAACCGCAGCTAGGTATCGTTTTACTGTTACGCCTTCTAATAGTACCTCTAAAGGTGGAAAATTGCCAGCACAGCTGCGATGGCTTAGTGTTGTTTATATTGATCAACAACATATAATAAACATATAAAAATGGCTTTCACTGTTAGTGTGAGTGCAATTTATTGAGAGTAGTATAATAAACCAAACAAAGGATAAAAACAAGCATGCACGTAAGGTCCAGGGGGGCAGCTGGAATAGGTTCCAGCTCAGCTTCAACCCGGAACAGGATAAGCGGTAGAGAATGAACGAATGACCTTCCTCTTCCAAGGCAGATAGACAACACATTTCCTGATCTGTTATATAATCCTAATATCCTAATCTGACATGGTCCATCTCCGGTCCTCCCAGATCCACTTCAACACGCGCTTTGTGGGCAAAACACTGATGACCACCTACCCTGGTACCGTGCTCATGATCTTCAGCGTCTCCCTGTGGATCGTGGCCGCCTGGGGTCTCCACGTGTGTGAGAGGTACTCCTGCCATCCTGTCCTGTTGTCAGTCTGATCCCCCAAGATCCAATGTGTCCCCCTCCTCAGACACCACAACTACAGGGACCTGAGCAGCAACTACATGGAGGCCCTGTGGATGGTCTCGGTCACCTTCTTGTCCATCGGCTACGGAGACGTCGTCCCTCACACCTACTGTGGGCGGAGCATCTGCCTCCTAACCGGGATAATGGTGAGCTGATCATGAATTAACACAAAGGAAATCTCATGGGCGTTTAAAATCGCTACAACGTGTCCGTAGGGAGCGGGCTGCACTGTGCTGGTGGTAGCGGTGGTCGCACGCAAGCTGGAGCTGACGCGAGCTGAGAAGCACGTACACAACTTCATGATGGACTCGCACATCTCCAAACGGGTTTGATTCTGTCTTTTGTGATAGTTTGTTGTTTGACAACAAGCTGAGGTCACATCTGGATTTTTGGGGCCCTTGTCACTTTGAGCCCTTGTGCTCATGTTTGATGTGGTGTACCAGCCACAGTCACCAGGGGGCAGACTTTCGTTGTAGTCACGTACAACTTCCCAAAAACTACTGTAAAAATATCATATATTCTATTTTTCCACATTTTAAATAAGTAAATGTTTGTATTTCAAATATACTTTCGAATATTAACTACATGATAAGATCAATATTGGTAATTACTCTTTAAAGGCCACTAAAACAAAAGTACATTTCCAGGAGCACTGTTCAGTGATTGGCAGCAATACTGACTTTCATGCATTATTTTTCAAATTTAAAAAAATGCAATCACTGTACAAAATATGAGCTTCTGAAAAACTGCTGTGAAAATATCCGTCGTATTATTTTTCACTTTTTGAATATGTCAGTCATTTATTTCAAAAGTATACATATCAAATATCATTCTCTAATCCTTTAAAGCCAGTATGTTGACATAACTGCATTGTATCTTATTGAAAAATATACATGAATATACTGTATATTCAGTATTCCATATAATTTATTTCTTGAAGCATTTCATTATTATTATTATTATTAGGCCCTGGTATTGGTCAGTGCATGGCAGCAACATCGATTTTCATGCATTATTTTTTCAGATTTTAAAAACACTCAAGGTTTTCAGGGGAAAAAGTGCCAGCATCCCAAAAGCTGCTGTAAAACTATATATTTTATACACTTTGAACAAGCCAATCTATATGAAATGACATTTTTGTAACCCTATAATGGCCTGTATGTTGTAGCACTTTTTAAAAAATAAAACAAACAAACAAAAATAATGTCCATAAAATACATTTTAAGGAGTATTTGCTTAGTATTATTATTATTATTATCGTTACATCCTGATAAGGATCAATAATTGGCAGCAACATTGACTTTGATGCATTGTTTTAATTTCCGTAAAGCAAAGAAACATGTTCCCAAAAACTGCTGTAAAAATGTGATAATAATACAGGTACTTTTGTTTACACTTTAAAAGGTGTTCATTTTTACCACTTCAGCCTGAAATATACATGTGAAATATTAATTCTATTTAAAAATGTAGTGTGGGTACATAATGCTAGTTGTTGAAAAAGAAATAAAGCACTTTTTTAGCATTCCAAACATCGATAGACACAAACTTTCATTTCAGAAGCAAGGCACCTTTGAAAAAAATCAGTAAAATGTAGGAAATGTTGCTGCATGCTTTGAATGGGGGGAAAGTAGCGCCATCTAGTGGACAAAGTATAACTTGAAGGCCAGCAATCCATACAGAAATGCAGAAATTAGTGCTTCGCATTTAAAATCTGTAATATATTTAGTCAAAAATTGCAATTTTAATGAAACATTGGTGAGACAGACGTGCCACTGTTTTTGTGTAGCGTTGCCATTTTAGGCAGATTTAAGGAACAGGGATAAGTGATTGTTGTGCTTCCCGTCCTCCAGATAAAGATCGCAGCAGCGAACGTACTGAGAGAGACGTGGCTTATCTACAAACACACCAAGCTTTCCAGGGAAAAGGACCACACCAGGGTCCGAATGCACCAACGGAAGCTGCTGCTGGCCATCCACCAGTAAAACAAAAACTTCATAGATTTTGGTAGCTGCTGTTACTTGCTGACTTGATAATGAAAGCAAATGCTTGTGGCACCAGGTTGCGGCGTGTGAAGGTGGAGAAGAGGATCCTGGCAGATCAAGGTAGCACACTAGTGGACCTCTGCAAGGTGAGAGAGGCAAGTGGACGCATCATCTCCGGCTCTGGACCGGGCAAACCTAGAATCCAATACGAGCGCAGACCTTGTGACGCTTGTCACCTCACAGATGCAAAACCTTTTGTACGACGTCCTGGCCGAGTTGCAGGGCTGCAGGTCCGAGCTGGACACGCACATCCACGGCTTGGAGAAACACGTGGAGGAGTTAAGGGAGGGTTTCCGGAGCCTCATGCCGCTCCTGTCCAACACTTTGTCCATGCAGAACTCCTCCATCCGACACCTGCTCAGGGAGAGGGAGGAGAAGAGCGAAACAGCAGGAGGGAGCGGTGACAGGTAGACGAGTGGCGCCCCCCGGTGGAGGAAGTTGGTGTTGCTGCTTTTGTACACTGGTGGGACACGTGATTAGTTCCACTTGCACAATGAAATCTTATCCTGTCCAAATTCTGCCTTTTTTCATTTCATTTTAGATTTACACCTCAGCTTAGCAAAGCAGCTATCTTAGCTAAAATCACCAATAATTATCTGCAAATACTTTATTTTGAAGCTAAAATGCCAAATGTGTTCATTCTGTGCACAAGAGATTTCTTGTTTCTTTAAGCTTGTAGTGGTGTTCAAAAACAATAGCAGTCCAATGCGACTGACCAGATGAATCACTGTTATTAGTATATTTGTATGGCTACATGGTACACAAGTAGGTGCAGTCGATTCTCAGGAAATAAACAGCAAACCCAGCATTCATGATATCCATGCTCGTAAGGCTGTGTAATTGGGCAATTAGTTGAAAGGGGTGTGTTCAAAAAAACAGCAGTGTCTTCCGTTGACTTCAAATACTCACAAACTATTTTGTACAAACATTATTGTTTCTAGGATTTGACAATCCTGTCAATCACTAAACTAACATTTTTTGTAAGTGCTTCACATCTGAGTGGCATGGAGTCAACCAACTTGTGGCACCTTTCAGCTGTTATTCCACTCCAACATTCTTTAACAACATTCCATAATTCATTAACATTTCTTCAACACCATTTTTGATGTCACCCCACAAGTTCTCCATTGGATTAAGGTCCGGTACATCAGGATGGCCACTCCATAACATGAATTTTGTTGGTTTGGAACTAAGATTTTGCTGGTTTACTAGTGTGTTTGGGGTCATTGTCCTGTTGAAACAGCCATTTCAAGGGCATGACCTCTTCAAGTATTCTGACATATGCAAACTGATCCATGATCCCTGCTATGGGATAAATAGGCCCAACACCATAGTAGGAAAAACATGCCCTTATCATGATGCTGCACTGTCCTCACTGTGTACTGTGGCTTAAATTCAGAGTTTGGGGACGTCTCACAAACGCTCTGCAGCCCTTGGACCCAAAAAAGAACAATTTTACGCTCATCAGTCCACAAAATGTTAATCCAGTTCTCTGTAGGCCAGCTGATAAGTTCTTTGGCAAATTGTAACCTCTTCTGCACATGCCTTTTTTTAACAGAGGGACTTTGCGGGGGATTCTTGTAAATTAGCTTCCCACAGATGTTTTCTGTCACAGTACTTACAGGTAACTCCAAACTGTCTTTAATCATTGGCTGAGCCTTTGTCATTCTGGTTATTGTTCGATCCTTTTTTATAGTTATCTTCCTTTTTCTGCCACATGTCTCTGGTTTTGCACTGGAAATCATTTTATCTAAACAGCCAAACATTTTTGCACCTCTTTATATGTTTTCCCCTCTCCAAGCTCAACAGCCAAACATTTTTTACAGTTTAAAGTACACTGTTCTTCAATGACCCATTTTCCTCAGGCTTCCAAAGAGAAATGCCTGTTCAGCAAGTGCTGGTTTCATCCTTAAATAGGGGCCACCTGATACACCACATTGATCACCGGTCATACTATTTTTTGAACACACCACTTTCAACTAATTGCACAGCTTAGGAGGGTACATATCATGAATGCTTGTTTTATGAGAATCTACTGCACCTACTGGTAACTTGTTTCCCATGTAGCAATAAAAACATACTAACGGTGATTAATCTGGTTAGTCACATTGGACGGCTATTATTCAGAAGCTTTGGAGAATTAGCTAATAGGACAAGTGTTCTCAACTTCAAAGTTTTTGTTTCATCTGCTTGCAATCAGTTGCATCCAGCATGAGAAAATTCAAATCTTATTTCTTAAACAATTATTTTATATCCTGGCAATTTGGTACCAATGTCCCACAGGAGCTTTCTTTACGTATGAAATGAAAAATTGCACTTTACATATGTTGTAACACAGCAGTAACTGAATGGTGGACATGTGATGTCAAAAGTCTTCATTTCTAATAAACAATTTAACCAAACATGTTTAGCCAAAACATTTTATTGAGAGAGACAAGGATGGAGGGTGGAGTTACAGCAATCTTTCAAGCATAGAGCAAGTCTGTCATTGCATCCATTTTCCAGATCTTGGGTTGATCTTCACAGTCCGTCGCTGACATCGACCGGTCCATCCCTCCTCTCCCCTTCAGCTCTGGGAAGAACATTTTAGTGCTGCTTCCTCCTGAATGAGCACCCTGCAGGGAAGCACAGTGACAGAATGAACAAAAACATGTGCCAGTCAGCGTTTCACCACAACATGCCATCGCAATCTGCGCTTCTATTACACAGTGAAGCTAAACCCAATTGTTTGTTCTCAGTCTTCGAAAGGGGGAAGCCAGTAGTCTAGCTCAACCCTTCTGCAAACAGAGATTTTTATAGCACTGGAATGAGATTGGAAAACCACGACAGAGGAAGTCCAGTCACTTGACAGTGCAGCAAAATACATCCAAATTAGCATGTTGATACCTCATGTCACAATCAGTAGGTGTCAAGATTTGGCTTTAGCTTTCTATAGGCACAAATTTCAACTCAACCAAGTAGTACATAATACCCAGACATTAACGTGTCCAAACGTTTACTGACCCTCTGTCAGACGGGCTTTGCCTCCGGTGGGCTGACAAAGGACAGTCGAACAGCCCACACACAGTACGACCGTCTGTGCGTGGCTGAACACTGTCGTGATCTTGTAGCATCCTGCAAGGCACATGTGACCAGTGAGTTCGCAGAGAGATCATTAGGTACACACACTTTAACACTCAATTGATCATTTAATATTTTTTTACTTGAAAAACTTCACTACATCACATCTAATTTGGGGGGGGGGGCAGTTAACTTTAAAAATCACATCAGAAATCTGTGCTACTAACATTGATTACATATTTAATATTTGTATTTATCATTTTAATCACTTAATCTACACAAAATATTATTTATTTCTTAGTTCTAATTAAAATTTGAAAAAAATATTACAAAAACTTTTGATATATTTTTACAATCTGATTTGTCATTAATAACCAACTTATCAAAACGGTGTTGCAGGCAAATATTAATCCAAATATGTATTTTTATTTGTAGTTCACGTTCCTCATTACATGCAGGGTCACATTTATACATGTGTAACTCTGTGCTACAAAAATTACTAATGGCTACATACATAGATAACTAACAAAACATACCGGGACATTTAACATCCATAAAGTAAGAGTTGGGACTTTGAACAAGGCGCTTCTTCTTGTGCCTCCTTTTCTCCTCCTCCGGGGATGGGTGCAACAAGTCTTTTGCGAGCTACAAACAAAAGAACACAAGCGTTAATTAATAGAAACGTTAGCTGACAAAGAGCATTTCATTGTTGGTGTTTTTCCAAGTCTGGATCTGGCTGTTCCAGTTCCAGGCTTCCCGGTTGGCCTACATTGCTGGTTAGGTAACGTCTCCGTTATCTGTGTTCACAGTCCACGAAGTGACGACTTAAATGAACAAAGCGCAATTTTAAAAAGCACGTCTGTTAAGCCGTTTACGTCAACATGAAGCAGAACAGACTAGTCCTAACAGCTAAACTGGCTCCATGTTTGCAGCGTGCGCGCCGCCATCTTGAGTCACTACGCGCTCGAGAAGCGGCGATTTATTTGTGTCAAACTGCAGTTTAAACTCAACATGGACGATCTCGGGGGGCACCAATCGACTCGCTAATGTCTTATCTAAACATTGGCCTGTGAACGGGCATTTTAAAGCTTGTTTAAACGGTGAAAACAGCAGTCGATGACAGAGACGGGATACTCACTGGCATGTTGGCGAGGAAATAGCCGCTGCCGAAAAGGAGGCATTACCGGAAGCGAGGGGTTGATATCCGCGATTCCTTTCAGCAGCGGACCGGAAGTGACGAATCTGAAGCGAACACGGCGACCATCTTGGTGAGGTCAGTCAGATTTAAAGCTGTTTCTATTCAAACTGGAAAGTAATTGTATTGCGACAGAGGTAACGATGTCATTATTGTAATGATACAATAAATTAATTATTTATGTATGGTGCTACTTTTGCCTACGAAATGAAATGTGTACCTACATTAGCCATGGTTCTGTTTACGCACAATAGCTTGGCCACAACATTAGGCACACATGCGCCATCATGTTCTGCTAATCAAGAACTGCATATTTTTGTAGCCTACAAAATCATCTGCAATTCTGATTCCATCTAGGTCTTCCTGCTAACCTTATTTGATGACATTGCATGGAAAATACTTAAAAACACACACATCGCAGAATTCAAACCTTTTATTGGACCCATTTATGGAATATACAATGCGCGTCACGGAATGCGGAAGTCATTACAATGCATAAGTGCACACCTATGGAAACACAGGAGTGGCAAAATTCAAATGAACTACATGTGGAAAAATAAAGAGAATCAATAATACAGGTATATACAAATGTGGTCATAATTTTCCTACAACATTTTTCTCTTTTGACTTTGTCTTTTCCATTTGCTTCTTGTCTTCGCATTTCCCGGATGGCTCAAGCTGGTGTCAAAAGGCAAAAGTAAATGACGGACCTGCCCACAGTCCTTGAGCCAGGGTGACTAGCACCATCCTGCTTGTTAGCAGCTTCGGTACAGACGCCACTGTGTAAGACATTTGCACAAAGTATGTGCATGGTGGTGTGATAGTGATGTTACTTCCTGTCTGTGACCCACTTCCTAAGAGCTACATTTAAACACATACTACATACTACATAGTCACTGCAAACAGGACTCGTGTGATCAGGTATGGACTGGCAGAACTGTGGGCGGGTCCTTCATTTTCGTATTTCCACATGCATATCCTTTTAATTTAGGCACCCCTGGGGTTGCATACACACCAGTGGTGATTGATAATTTTAATCTCTGGCTAAAGTAAATGTTTGTCAATGCGCGTTCAAAGATAAACATGGAGTTAAGTGGTGGATAATATACAAAGACTTTACATTTCTGGACATCGGGTGCTAAAGCAACATCATCAATAACGGTTTTCTTGTTTATTAGTTCATTTAAGAGAGCATACACATGGCTACATCTTCTATACTTGTACACACACTGTACTGTTGTATTGGTGAGGTGACTATATATGTGTTTTTCACACTATCCCCGTCAATACGCTACCACACTGACTTCATGTAGGTCATACAGTATGTCTAATAACACAGATCAGGCGTGCGTCATGCCAGAGGTGTGTTTTTGGCGACTTGTGGGTCACATTCCACTCACATTGTCACCTGAGTTGACACGCTATTAGTCATGGAAGGAAATAGCAGACAAGAGGTGCCACGTTGTCAAAGAGCACCAGGTGTGGCATCCATATTTACACAATGACAAGAGCAGGAAGTGCGTGTGTGTGTGTGTGTTCAGGGGTCAATAGGCTCCACTTGAGGCTCAGTAGGTGGGGTGGCGATATCTTCCACCAGCTCAGTGTCTGGTTCGGTCACAACGACCGCCACCTGCTGACACACAAGATGCAAAAATGTTGATTATAGTAACATTTTGTGATAATGTTGTCTTGTGTGTGTGTGGGTGTGTGGGTGGTACCTGGGGCACCCTTGGCTCGGCTGCAACCGGGACAGCGTGAACAGCTGGAGATGGAGATGGTGGCGGGCGAGTCTGAGGATAGCGAGGTCGCTCACTTGGAACCTAAAAAAACATGATTTGCTTTACAAATGAATGTATGGCAAACCAATAGCAATACGCTTCCATGGGTTCAATACTACGTGATAGGCCCACCTGGCTTCTTCGAGCTGCGAGCACAGTGAGTCCAAAGAGCATGGCGGTGATGCAGATGAGCAACTCCAGCACCAGGAAGACCACCAGCGTTCCCAGGATGCCATCAATCAAGAGCTAGCCAAAGAGAGAGCAAAGCAGCAGGACTACGGATTAGGAATGAAAAAGATACTTAGAATCCATAAAAATGAATGTAGGTTATATTCCAATGCCTGCCCTCTAAAGTGCGTTAAGAGCGATCAATCACTTACTTCACACTTTTGCTCGATCAGCGCGGTGCATTTCCTGAAACAATGTTGCTGCAAAGACAAAACATCATGGAGTCTTCTTTGTTGACAACATGCAAGTACTGTATACTGCATATCCTGCCAGTTTTGTGTTAGCATTTGAGCCACTTTCATCTGGAATGTACATCACTACTAAGGTGTTGCTGTCTTGCTACAGCAGATGTAGCATGGTAGCACGTTATTCAGTCTCATTACTCTTTTGTAGGTAGCGCCTTGTACTGTAGGACATGATGTATGACGCTTATGGGCCTGCCTTGTGCATTCAAGTTGCTATGCTCATATAACATGTTAGCATACCAATTGTTAGCCAATCTTTAGCCAGTCTAATTATCTGCTAGATGCACTACCCATCTATAAAGCCCTGCAATGTTTGGTTTTGTCTCCATATTTTATGTACTCAAGTTGCTATCTTGCTATATGTTAGCAGACTAAATGTTGGCATTTTGTTCAGTCTCATTGAGATTTTGAAATAGTACCCAGTATTATAGGGAATGATGTATGAGCTTTATGGGCCGGCCTTGCGCACGCAAGTTGATATCCTCTTACAGTATGTTAGCGTACCGACTGTTAGCAGGTTAGCAGCACGTTATCCAGTCTAATTAGCCACTTGATACACTACGTGCCTGTTGGGCCCAGCGAGATTTGGTTTTGTCCTCACAGTTGTCTTTCTTATCTTACTATATGTTAGCAGACTAATTGTTAGCATTTTATTCCACTGCATTAGGAGTTTGAAATGGAACATTACTGCTCGCACTCCTCTAAATCCTTATGGGTCAACCTTAGTACTTTCTATCGGCAAGTCGCTGTGTGTTGGCACACCAAATGTTACTTATTTGCTATATGCTGGCATACGCTAGCACCTTATTCTGTCACATTAAACTTTTGAAATAGTACCCAGTACTACAGGGAATGAGGTATGATCCTTATGGGCATGCCTTACAACTTGATGCACTCAAGTTGCTATCCTACAGTAGTATGTTAGCATACCACTTGTTAGCAGGTTATGACTTTATCAACCTGCCAAATTAGCCACTTGGTACACTACCTGTCCTTTATTTTCTGTACTCAAGTTGCCATCTTGCTATATGTTAGCAGATTAAGTGTTAACAAATGCCATTAGGAATTTGAAATGGTACATTACTACTAGCACTGCTCTAAATCTTTAGGGGTCAACTTTAGTACTTTCTATGAGTTTCTTTCTTTCAAGTTTCTTTCTTGCCATGTGTTGGCACACCAACTGTTAGCATGTTAGCATGTTTTTCCAGTTTCACCGGACTATTGGGCATGATGTACAATCTGTAAGCCTTCTGTACTCAAGTTGCTATCTTGCTACAGTACACGTTATCACATATCACGGTGTTAGCACTTTAGCATCTAAAATTTTCCTGCATGAATATTATTCAAATGCACACATAACCTCCCTTCATCCATTTTGTGTTCTGGGTATCCTCACCAGGGTCGCAGGTATGCAAGCCTACCCCAGCTGACTTAGGGGGAGAATTGGGATACCACCCAGCACGCATTAAAATTCTGTCTTGCAAACATTGTTTCAGTCTTGCACCAAACAAGAGCCAGCAAACTCGGCCGTAACTTTTAGGATGCTAAAAGCTAGCGACTGCCACATGGTGCTTCCGGCTTTACGTGTGTGCGTGCCAATACCACGGCGTGGAGCTCCAGTCGGCGGCAGTGCTCGCAGTGGTAGGAGTCCTGCCTGTAGGGCAGGTGCTTGGACATCAGACCCAGGGCCGCGGTGGCGAAGGCGGCGCTGATGAGATGCAAAACGAGGGCACATTTCACCTACCAACAACAACAATCACTTTTATTACAGCTTATACTTGTAAATGTTACAAACTCCTTTAAATTATTTTTGCTTTTTGAACAGAGATCATGTATTTAACAGAACTCTACGCCAGGAGTGTCTAAACCTTTTCCAGCGAGGGCCACATAATAGAAAATGGAAGGATGCAAGGCCATTTTGATATTTTGTTAATATAATATATGTATTTCAAGAAAACAAAGCATCTCAGCTTTGCAGTGAAAAATGCATTATTAGTATGAACTTTGGTCTCATTTTTGCTGTTCCAAATATCCAAAGTTTCTTCTTACAAAATCTTCGTAAGTTTTCTTCTCGTAATATTATGACTTTATTTCCATATTTTTGTAAAAGTTTCCCCAACCTAACAATAAAACTTCATATTGTTTTGTTTTTTTCAAATAATATTATGACTTGAACAAAATTAAAAAATCTTGTTAAATAAATATGTTATATAAATATGTTGTATGTTAATAACATATTTTTTCTTTAATATTTTCATACTTTTAATATTTGTATCTAAAGTGATGTTTCCTCATTACAATACAACTTCATTCTCAAAAAAGTCCCAGTACAACCTGTTTTTCCAAGAATTACAACTTTATTTTGTTTTGTTTATTTCTCCGAATATTACGACTTTAAAAATCAACATATTTTTCTGTAATATTTCCACTCCGTGCTATTAAAATGATGTAATGTTTTCTTCACAATATTGCGACTTTATTTTTGTAAAGATGCATTTTTTACAACAATTTTCTCTTAATATTTTGGCATTATTCTATTCTAAAATGACAGCGTTTTTCTTTTCTGCTTTTTCATGTTTTTTGGTGAATTTTCTTGGGATAATACTAAGACTTTATTCCTGTAATATAATATTCTAACTTTTTCCCCAACCTAATAAAAAAAAATGATGGCTTTATTTTTTTGGTTTTTTTTAAATTAAATTATTTCACCTTTCTGCTTTCAAAATGACTTAATTTTTTTCCTCATAATATTACTACATTATTCTCATAAAATCACAACATTTTTTCATTACATTTTACCTTTATTGTTGTAAAGTTTTTCCTTACTTGTTTTATTTTTTTAAGTTTTCTTGTTAAATTATATTTTTAGAACTTGCTGAGGGCTACAAATTGTCCCTGGGCTGCACTCTGGACACCCCCACTTCAGGGCAAAAGCAGCTGTCAAAGATCATTTATAAAGAGGAACATTGCCTCTTCTACTCTTTTTTTTATAATAAAGACTTGATGTGACACTCACCCAAAAAAGAGTGGGTCTCCTCCCACTGTGGATCAACACAGACCCTGACAAGGTGACCTGGTGATGAAGATATGGATCCATCAGCATGATGTTGACATAAAACGTTGATGACATGTCATACGACTGACCTGTACGACCACAATGAGAAAGAGGGCTACATCCCCAGTGAAGTGGACCTCATGGATTTGGAGCACGGAGGCACTCAGACACAGAATCAAAGCCGCAATAACGATCTGGATGGCCTAAAAACAAGCAGCGTTGTTAATACAGGCGTTCCTGGAGTACTGATGTGCTACGTAGACCACCGCCATGCATTCCACCAGGCATCCTTTAATGGTTTATGATGTATTTGGGCAAAAAGCGTGACAGTTTCGACTCTAAATGTGTCCGCCTACCCCCAGAGTCTTCGGTTCCATCTTGAAATGGGACTGCAGCTGGCCCGGGGAGAGCGTCCCCATTGAAGGTGCCGGGTCTTTCGGGTCGCTCTGAGCCATCTTGACTCTGCAGCTGCTGTTGAGATGGGGGAAGTACCTAGAAGGAACAAAGATGCACACAAAATTGCAAACTACCATTAGATTTTGTTGCACGGCCCACGTAGAAGGAGATGTCCCAGCCTCCGACACCCTCTATCTGGTCTCACTTTACTAAAGTGACTCAGCTGCAGGCCTCTTAAAGGTGTACACACACCGGACAAAACATGCATTTTTGCACATTTAAACAGTATGTATTGTTTTGTGCATGCCTGTCTTATTTGCATTAAGATTGGCTATTAAATCCAACATCCTGTCCCAGGGAAGACTCCCTCTAAAGGCACCTTGCACACTTGGCTGCATCGCAACCCATCCATCCCTCCCCTTTCTTTACTAGGTAGTTGCAAATCCACATCTCTGTCTTTCAATGACACCGTGACCTACACCGGATCACCTGGTTCTGGTCAAGTGAAAGGCTCTTACCTCAGCTGAGTCACTGCAACTCCTGGCAGTCCTTGCTTATTCCTCCTCTTGCGTTTCCAGCCTGGTGCTCTGCAGCCTCCAGCAGGACCTGTGCGTGCGTGTGTGTGTGTGTGTGTGTGATTCCACTGCAGCAAACGGGCTGCTGCTGCTCCGACTTTTTTGCAGACTTGCTGCAGGAGTGGTCCGGACTCCAGTGACGTCAGCACGCTGTGAGGCTGCAAGACGCTCATCAAGTTAGAGGAGTTGGGCCGCCCTGGTACACCTCAGAACTTCATTTTTCTTACTATATCATCATGTGGTATTAAATATGAATGCATGATTTCTATACTGAGATTTCTGTACTGCTCTTATTTGAAACTTTCCCCCCTTGAGCCGTTTTTTTGGTCAAAATAGAATAAATACAAAATAAATATGTAGTCCAAATATGATTTAATGTAATAAATTTTCCATTCATCTAAATATGAAATGTAACCTAAAAAATATATATTTAGCATATTGTTTTATTTCATAACCAAATGTAATTTCAATATCTGTATTTATTCATTCATTGATTTTCTATATCACTAATCCTCATTAGGGTCGTGGGTTATCTAAATCTATATATTTTTAGTTATATAAATCTAATAATTTGACACCCCTCTGTGAATCACCACCTTACCGCGGTGGAGGGGTGTGATTGCCCGAATGATCCTAGGAGCTATGTTGTCGGGGGCTTTATGCCCCTGGTAGGGTCTCCCAAGGCAAACAGGTTCTAGGTGACGAGCCAGACTAAGAGTGATTCAGAAGACCCCTATGAAAAAACACAAGAGGAGTGACCGCACCTCGCCCGGACGTGGGATACCGGGGTTTCACCCTGGAGCCAGGCCTGACGGAGGGGCTCGCAGGCGAGCGCCTGGTGGCCAGGTCTTCACCCGTGGGACCTGCCCGGGCCAAGCCCGAAGAAGCCACACGGGACTCCCCCCCCGCAGACCCACCACCTGCAGGGGCAACCATAAGGGTCCGGTGCATTGCGATTTGGGCAGTGGTCGAGGGCGGGTGTCCGGGCGACCTGGTCTTCGGCGGCCAAATCTGGTTCTTGGGACATGGAATGCCACTTCTCTGGTGGGGAAGGAGCCCAATCTTGTGGAAGAGGCGGAGACATTCCGACTAGATATAGTCGGACTCACCTCAACCCACAGTTTGGGCTCTGGAACCAAATTCCTTGAGAGGGGCTGGACCTTGTTCTTCTCTGGAGTTGCTGCAGGGGAGAGGCGGCGAGCTGGTGTGGGCTTATTATTAGCCCCCCGGCTTGGTGCCTCTGTGTTGGAGTCATCCCCAGTAAACGAGAGGGTTATTTCCCTACGCCTTAGGGCTGGGGAAAGGGTCCTGACTGTGGTTTGTGCGTATGCGCCGAACGGCAGTTCAGAGTACCCAGCCTTCTTGGAGTCTATCAGAGGGGTTCTGGAGAGCACCCCAGCTGGTGACTCCATAGTTCTACTGGGAGACTTCAACGCCCATGTGGGCAATGACAGTGTGACTTGGAGGGGCGTGGTTGGGAGGAACGGCCTCCCTGACCTGAACCCGTGCGGTGTGTTGTTGCTGGACTTCTGTGCGAATTACAGTTTGTCCATAACGAACACCATGTTCGAACATAAGGATGTCCATAAGTGCACTTGGCACCAGGACACCCTAGGTCGCAGGTCTATGATCGACTTTGTGGTCGTATCATCAGACCTGCGTCCGTATGTTCTGGACACGCGGGTGAAGAGAGGGGCTGAGCTGTCAACTGACCACCACCTGGTGATGAGTTGGATTAGATGGCGGGGAAGGATGCCGGACAGACCTGGTAGACCCAAACGCGTAGTGAGGGTGTGCTGGGAACGTCTGGCAGAATCTCCCGTTCGTCGAGTCTTCAACTCTCATCTCCGGCAGAGCTTCGCCTGCATTTCGAGGGAGGACCGGGATATTGAGTCCGAATGGGCCGTATTCCGTGCCTCTATTGCTGAGGCAGCCAGTTGTGGTTGCGGCCGCAAGGTGGTCGGTGCCAGTCGTGGTGGCAAGCCCCGAACCCGATGGTGGACACCGGGGGTTAGGGCTGCCGTCAAGCTGAAAAAGGAGTCCTATCGAGCATGGATGGCTTGCGGGACTCCCGAAGCAGCTGACAGGTACCGGCAGGCCAAGCGGCACGCGGCTTCGGCGGTGGTCGAGGCAAAAACTCGGGTGTGGGAGGAGTTCGGTGAGGCTATGGAGCACGACTTTCGGTCGGCCTCGAAGAGGTTCTGGCAAACCGTCCGACACCTCAGAAAGGGGAAGCAGCCCCCAGTTCACACTGTTTACAGTGCGGACGGGGGCTTGCTGACCACGACTGTGGATATAGTTGGTCGGTGGAAGGAATACTTCGAGGCCCTTCTCAATCCCACTGACATGCCTTCCATAGAGGAAGCAGAGTCTGAGGATACGTACGTGGACAGTTCTATCACCGTGGCTGAGGTAATTGGGGTAGTTAAATCACTCCCCAGTGGCAAGGCTCCGGGGGTAGACGAGTTCCGCTCAGAATTTCTCAAGGCTCTGGATGTTGGAGGACTGTGTTGGTTGACACGCCTCTACAACATTGCATGGAAGTCAGGAACAGTACCTCTGGACTGGCAGACCGGGGTGGTGGTCCCCATTTTTAAAAAGGGTGACCGGAGGGTGTGTTCCAACTATAGGGGGATCACACTCCTCAGCCTTCCTGGGAAAGTCTACTCCAGGGTGCTGGAGAGAAGGGTACGACCGTTAGTCGAACCTCGGTTAGAGGAGCTGCAATGTGGTTTTCGTCCCGGTCGCGGAACACTGGACCAGCTCTACACCCTTGCAAGGGTACTCGAGGGTATGTGGGAGTTTGCCCAACCAGTCTACATGTGCTTTGTAGACCTGGAAAAGGCATTCGACCGTGTCCCTCGTGGTGTCCTGTGGGGGGTGCTCCGGGAGTACGGGATTGATGGTCCGCTTCTACGTGCCATTCGGTCCTTGTACAATCGAAGCAGGAGCCTGGTTCGCATTGCCAGCAGTAAGTCGAGCTTGTTTCCGGTGAACGTTGGCCTCCGCCAAGGCTGCCCTTTGTCACCGATTCTGTTCATAATCTTCATGGACAGAATTTCTAGGCGCAGTCAAGGTGTTGAGGGAGTCCAGCTTGGTGACCTTAGGATCTCGTCTCTGCTATTTGCAGACGATGTGGTCCTTATGGCCTCATCAGGCTGTGACCTTCAGCGTTTACTGGAGCGGTTTGCAGCTGAGTGTGAAGCTTCTGGGATGAGACTCAGCACCTCCAAATCCGAGGCCATGGTTCTCAGTCGGAAACGGGTGGACTGTACCCTCCGGGTTGGGAGTGAGGTCTTGCCTCAGGTGGAGGAGTTCAAGTATCTCGGGTTCTTGTTCACGAGTGAGGGAAGGTTGGAGCGTGAGATCGACAGACGGATCGGTGCAGCATCTGCAGTAATGCGGTCGCTGTACCGGACCGTCGTGGTGAAGAGAGAGCTGAGCCGGAAGGCAAAGCTCTCTGTTTACCGATCGATCTACGTTCCCACCCTCACCTATGGTCATGAGTTATGGGTCATGACCGAAAGAATGAGATCGCGGATACAAGCGGCGGAAATGAGTTTCCTTCGTAGGGTGGCTGGACTCACCCTAAGAGATAGGGTGAGGAGCTCGGCCATCCGGGAGGAGCTCAGAGTAGAGCCGCTGCTCCTTCACGTCGAGAGGAGCCAGTTGAGGTGGCTCGGGCATCTAGTCCGGATGCCTCCCGGGCACCTCCCTGGTGAGGTGTTTCGGGCATGCCCAGTCGGGAGAAGGCCCCTGGGAAGACCTAGGACATGCTGGAGGGACTATGTCTCACAGCTGGCCTGGGAACGCCTTGGTGTCCTCCCGATGGCTGGAAGAGGTCGCTGGGGGAAGTCTGGACTTCCCTACTGAAGCTGCTGCCCCCGCGACCCGGACCCGGAAAAGCGGTAGAAAATGGATGGATAGATGGACATCTTGATGAAGCTGAATGTTAATATCTACAAATGATATCAAGCAACTACATTCAATAATAAACGGTCGTTAAAAACGTCACATGTTAAATATGACATCATAATAAGATGACATGATGTGTGATATTTTTAATGACACATAAATCTTGTCATTGCTTCAGTCATTGGATGTTGGCAATTTTACTAGAGGTGGGTTAAAAATGACAATACACAAGATGACGATGTATTTTTTAATATTAAAATACAGTATTTTGAAGATGGTGCATTCTGGCGTTTGGCCGTAGGGTGTCGCCAAAGTGTCGCTCACGAGGGCCATTGGTTTTACATGGTGCGCCCTCTAGTGACCAATCCCCAAGATCATAAACTCTTTTACATTGATGTACCGAAGCGCAACCAATCCTTGTATCTCTCATACTTATACTTTATCAGAAGCGTATTCTATTACCTCGCTGCTAATATCTGCAAGATGACGGAATTAGCATTCCGATTATTTAGATCTGTTACACACTATTTAGTTTAGGAATGATCAGGTGGGATATGATAACTTATTTAGAATGTGTATTCCCTACATCAGTGGCTCTTAAACTTTTTAGTCGCGTACCCCTTCAGACATTTGATGTGAAGCCACGTACCCCCATACTCCCGCACACTTAAAAAACAAAACATTTTAGTGATCAGAATTGGTTAATTAATATATAGTGAAAAACTGTATTTTGCATGGTCAACTTTCATACATATGTAATAATCCTAATCAGTAATTCTCTATCTGAATGGCTTGAATTTGAGACCCACCTTTTTGTCCACTCACAAGGCTATGGTTATTCACATGCATATTCATTTAATACCGAACAGAAGGGGAAAGTTTAACAATCCCAATAAAGTATCTGAAATAAAAAAAATACGTACAAGAAAACACCAATATAAATGAAATGATCAATAATGTGCATCATATGAACCTGTCTGTTTGTCCTCCCGCCGTGAGGCGTTCAGGTGGACTTGGGAGTGTTAGTGCCAATTGTTTTTCATTTTGATTCATGCACCCCCTACCACATCTGGCGTACCCTACTTTGGGAAACCTAGACTCTACATGAATGCTAAAAATCAACACAAAAAGTTACCACTGTTGCCTCAGTGGGGTGCAAATATCTCTTTTTGTGTTCCCTGCTGACCCTTCGCACGAAGACACTTTGGGTGTTTTGTAGTGACAGCTGTGTTCTCCCTTGAGGTGGAGCAGGATTTGATCCAGATGTGAAAATACAACATTCCACTGCACGTCACATTCCAGCCAATTACCGGACTGGTTATGAACTGCTGGGGACTTCAGCTTTTGACGTTTTACGGCATCAAATACTGCTTCAAAAAGTACACAAACACACCGTTTGAGGGCGATGATTTTAATTAACTGGAGTGGTCATTTTCAAACACATTCCCCAAAAACATCACAATGGAAATGTGTCGTGGTGCGAACAAGTGATGCTTGTCCTACAAAAAGGCAAGACAAAGGCATAAAATACATCCTAGTAAAAACTCAGCCCGTTTGGTCCTGAAGTGGTCACTTAAAATTACATTTACATCCAGCAAAGTACAATATTCACCCTGTTTCACAACATTAAAACTGCTTCAAAAGACCACCTTACATTAACACACTGTGTGCACTTCAAATGCCTGAATAATCACATTATTTTAGGGTCCAAGAGTGTCAGACACAGCAACTAATGTAGCCAAGGCACGTGTGCAATGCTATCCCATAATAGTCAGACAGCTGAGGGTAGAGTCAATGGTGTTGAATTGATTAGGGACACGAGACTTTAGTAGGAAATCATGCAACAACACAAAAGTGAAGCTCCACAGTAAAACCAGACTGTGCAAACAACTGCTTTGTATTATGACCAAACTCATTTTTGCATTTTCTTTTTCTTTTTCTATCCTACTTGATTTTTGTGCTCTGTATTAAATGTTTAGGAAGTGTACCATGTAGCAGTTACATGACATCAAAGGTTAGCTTGTCTTCACTTGTACCATCCCGTTTAGTGAAAACACACATTTAAAAACATTCATTCTGCAGCCATTAGACAACTCATAAAGGGAGTATTATGGCCACACTGAAAGGGGGGGAAAGACAACAATAAACTCCTAAAATTAAGATGACAATGTTGTGATTGTAAAAATATTCCGAGAATAAAAGTGCAATATTACACCAAAAAAAATCACAATTTAATGAGAATAACATCAAATTATTACAAGAATAAAGTGGAAATATGACCAAAAATTGTAATGTATGATTTTTTTTCTTTCTAAAAAAAAAATCATAATAGTCCTTATATTTTGCATTTATTCTTGGTAAATTTTTTCCTAGTGCTAAGTAGGACTCTATTCTTGTAAAATTATGGCTTTTTTTCATACAGTAGTGTTGAAAATAATAGAAGTAGGTGCAGTAGATTCTCAGAAAACAAGCAAGACCCAGCATTCATCATATGCACGCTCCTAAGGCTGTGCAATTCGGCAATTACTTGAAAGCGGTGTGTTAAAAAAAAATAGCAGTGTGGGATCAGCGATCAATTTTGTGAAAAAAAAGCAGGTGTGAATCAGGTGGCCCCTATTTAAGGATGAAACCAGCACTTGAACATGCATTTCTATTTGAAAGCCTGTACAAAAGAACAACGTACTTTGATTAAAAAGTTGATTGGAGAGGGGAAAACTTATGAAGAGGCACATCTGTTCAGCTAAAAAGATCTCCAATGCCTTAAAATGGAGAGCAAAATCAGAGACACGTGGCAGAAAACAGAAGAATACTATCAAAATGATCGAAGAATAACCAGATTGGCAAAAGCTCGGCCAATGATCAGCTCCAGGATGATCAAATACAGTCTGGAGTTATCTGTAAGTAATGTTACATTTAGCAGACGTCTGTGGGAAGCTAATCTATTTACAAGAATCCCCCACAAAGTCCCTTTGTTAAAAAAAGACATGTGCAGAAGAGGTTACAATTTGCCAAAGAACACATTAACTGGCCTAAAGAGAAATGGAGGAACATTTTGTGGACTGATGAGAGTAAAATTGTTCTTTTTGGGTCCAAGGGCCGCAGACAGTTTGTGAAACGACCCCCAAACTCTGAATTCAAGCCACAGTACACAATGAAGACAGTGAAGCATCATGATAAGGGCATGTTTCTCCTACTATGGTGTTGGGTCTATTTATCCCATAGCAGGGATCATGGATCAGTTTGCATATGTCAGAATACTTGAAGAGGTCATTCCCTTGAATTGGGTGTTGACCCAAAAAACCACCAAAATCTTGGTTCCAAACCAACAAAATGAATGTTATGGAGAGGCCAGCACAATCCCCAGACCTTAATCCCATGGAGAACTTGTGGGGTGACATCAAAAATGCTGTTTCCCAAGCAAAACCAAGAAATGTTAAAGAATCTTGGAGTGGAATAACAGCTGAAAGGTGCCACAAGTTGGTTGACTCCATGCCACACAGATGTAAAGCAGTTATAAAAAAACTGTGCTCATACAACTAAATATTAATTTAGTGATTGACATGATTGCCAAATCCTAGACAAAAAAGTTTGTTCAAAATCGTTTTTAGTTTGTAAAGTCAACGGCAGACAATGCTATTTTTTTGAACACACCACTTTCAACTAATTTCCCAATTACACAGCCTTAAGAGCGTACATATCATGAATGCTGGGTCTTGCTAGTTTTCGGAGAATCTACTGCACCTACTGGTAACTTGTTTGCCATGTAACAATACAAATATACTAATAACTGTAATTCATCTGGTTAGTCACGTTGGACTGCTATTATTTTGAACACTACTGTATGTTTTTAAACTTTTTGCTATTATATTATTATTGTTATTACTGTCAGTGTGGTCCTAATATTCTTTTGTAACAGCCAACCTATCATGTGTCAACATTTAAAGTACCACAGTCTTTCATCCTTTGGCGTCCTGTACCGTTCCCAGCCCTAAAGGGTGGACTTTGCAAACAGACTTTTCTCCCTCCCGTGTGCCACCAGTAATAAATACTCAGATGGGCGTGTTGGGCAAGTGGCCATTGGACCCTGTGAGTGCTCCATTACAGAGCACGCCACTAGCCTGTCCGCCATGCTGGATGTGTCCGTTGCGCTTGCTCTGACACGGGTCCACCCGCAGGGCCTCATGCTCCCCGGGGGTCCTTCTGTCTGAGTCCCAGCAGGGGGTCCCTGACACCTGCGGGGCGGTGCGACTGCGCCATCGTTGTTTGATGGCGTAGAGCAAAATGGTGAGAAGCAGGCTGAGGCAGAACACCAAAAGGACGGACACAACCACCAGCTCCTTGAGATAGCAGGGAGTCGATCCCGACATCATAGGCTCGCCGTCTTGGAAGGCGGACTCTTTGGGTGCCGTTTTTATCGTCCACAGGGTGAAGTTCCTGCCCAGCTGCCCGGTGGTCGTCCAAGTGTTTCCGCTGGCCAGCGTCGGCCCGGCCTGCTTGGATTCTGTCCTTTTGGGCCCGTCTTGCCACTGTGTAGGGGAGGGGTGCGTCTGCAGCCACCCCCGATTGGTGGGCGCTTGAGGCAGGGGGCTGCTCTTCTGCTTGACATGGTAGATGGCCATAGTCTGCTGGAAGCCGTTCTCCGTGGACAGGCAGAGGTAGTGGCCCAGCGTGGCCGGGGTGGCCACGAAGCTCAGGCTGCTGTCCTCCAGGTGCAGATACAGGTCCGAGGACAGGCGGCTGTTTGGACGCTCCCAGGACTGGCGGGACAGGCGGGACGCGGGGGGACACTGCAGTTGCACCACCTCGTTTAGAGACACTGACACCAGCTCACCTGTGGGACAGGAAGCTGATATACAGATGACAGCTCGAGACCTCCAACGCACCTGCTCTACGGAACGTGCAAAAAAACTAAAAGGCATTTTTAGCGGGCGACTGCTACTGTTAAAAGCTCCCATGTTATGTCTTCTATCAAAAGTGGGGGAGAAAAAGTAAGAAAGATGGACACATATTGCTGGTACAACAGGGGGCAGGGCCTTTAAAGGGGCCTTGACACGATTCATCAACTTTGCTTAAATATGTTTTGTATTGGGGCCGCACGGTGGCTGAGTTGGTAGCACATTAGCCTCACATTCAGGAGGAGGTTGGGGATCTCTGTGTGGAGTTTGCATGTTCTCCCCGGTACTCCGGTTTCCTCCCACATTCCAAAAACATGCATGTTAGGTTAATTGGCAACTCTAAATTGTCCATTAGAGTGTGAATGTGAGTGTGAATGTTTTTTTGTCTATTGGTGCCCTGTGATTGACTGGCGACCAGTCCAGGGTGTACCCCGCCTCCCATCCAAAGTCAGCTGGGATAGGCTCCAGCATACCCGCGACCCTAATGAGGATAAGCGGCAGAAAATGATGAATTTGTACATTGTTCGATTTTTTTAAAGCAAATGGTACATTTTCAAACGAGTTTGTTCTCGCAGTTCAGCCTCATTTACGGATGTGACGCCATCAGTGTACCATCACTCTGCTACACAAACATGGCGGTGTGCGAGACAGAGGATGTTTACAGTCATTATATCAAAGATTTGAGTGATGTGTCCATTGTTTTTTAAGAGAAAAAAATGAAGGAAACATATGGAGATGAAAAAGAGAACCTGCGAAACATGGACTTAAACCTAAAACCAAGAAAATGGAGGTTAGTCGCTTTCAACACACAAAATGGTAAGTGTAAATTACTCGTGAGTTGCCTACCCTTCAATTATTGTTTCAAAATTGTCTTTCTCATAAAACACAGTATCGCTTAGACACAGTTAACGTCCAGCAGCAACACACTGTTTTGGCATGACTACTGTTTTGATGTTAAACATACGGAACCAAGAGGACAATCTACCTCGAGAAGCGTTTGTTTACTCTGCTTTAGCTCCGATGATGTCACTTCCCAAAATGAGGCTGAGCTGAGAGCTAGGTTGTCATAGCTGGCGCCATGAACTATAAATGTCATTTTCGCTTAATTACAAACAATATATAACATATTTAAGCAAAGTCGATTATTGATGTCAGGGACACTTTATTCTACACTTACCACAGACCTACTTAAGTCAAATTAAGAGCTTTATCGTACTAGCATCTTCAGTCGTGCAAAAATCAGCAAATAACAGCAGTTGTTTTTTTTGCCAAAAGCAGCGGCTACTAGAAAAGTGATGCTTACCTGCAGGCAAGTTGTTGGGTCCAAATTGGGCTCTGTGTGTTAACGCAACATTTTTGCACGCCTTTTCCACGTTGCCTCTTTCTACGTCCTGGCCGCTGGGGAGAGGATAGCGTCAATCAGACCAAAAGGGGTTGACTGAAGTTGGAATTAAACCATGATGAAGACTCACAGGTCAGCATGGGCGCTGGAAACCCTCACACAGGCCCGGAGGGAGGGATCCCACCCGCAGAAGGGGTCTCGGGCTAGTACACACTGAGCACAGGTCCAGTAGAAAGAGCAGTTGGCTGTGGGAAGCCTGAGCACACCCTCTGATGTACCGATGTATATGACACCCTGTAAGGACGTGCTTAGGGTTATACTGCATGTTGAATTAACATTGACATCTTTCTTCCGGTGTACCTTGGGTATAGACAGCTTCAGGTTCTTGACAGGCTGCGGTTTCTCAAAAACCTGCACCTCCTCGACGATGTGGGCGCCGCTCTGCAGCAGAACTGCTTTGTGAAGGTAACCCGACCCTGAAACAGCAGAATTCATTTGTGTTTTAAACCCATTTACATTTCATAATTGTTGAAAAGTGCCATAAGACAACACTGCATCAGCACCTGTCAGGAGGAAGAGAACCGTGTAGTCCACATTGCTGGCCGCCCGGACCCTCTGGACGCTCAGATGGCTGTATATGTGCTCGGCGGACACCAGGGTCAAACTTCTTCCCACCGACCGCACGCTGTCGTCAGCCAGGAAGTTTTCTTTCACGAAACGCAGAGCGTTGTCTGACGCGTTGTGCAAGCCACACTAAAACAAACCTGAGGTGAGTGATGGAAGCTTCTTCCCAGATAATCTAATATGACAGACACATATATTAATATTTTTATCGGTTTAACGTATGAACGTTACAGTGGTTAACTTATGTTAAGAATATTCACGTGGGACTTAAAACATTACCTACACAACTAATAAAGATGATATATCATGATAGCAAAAGTTTAATTTGAATTCATTTCTCATGTGGTTCTGGAATATAAACCAATCCGAGCTAAACCTCAGCAATCCTTAACCCGCAGGCACGTTAAAGGTAATTGTGACCATTTACCTCGCCCGGATTGGCGACCTTCTCCTGAACCCGCGTGCTCCACTGTAACGTGTCGCGGTTCAGGACCTTGTAGTTGCCCGAGAAGGCCAACCTGATGTCAGCCAAGCGGAACGAGCACACTGCTGACTGCCCCGAGTTGACAGACCTGTGTGATGGAAACAAATAAAAAGACACATGATGCCACAACACACAACAACAGATAAAACAGCATTGTGTACGAGAAGCCATGAGGGCGGCTGCTGATCAATCACATGTTTCATAGCATTAAGAGTAATGACACGGGAAGCATGTCCACAGGCCTTTTGCAACCACAAATTCAGCTTGGAACAGTAGCATAGAATTAAATGCAGTTCATATAAAGTAAGTAGTCACACGTAAGTAATTAGTCACAAATAATTATGCACTGAAGGAAAAAAAATCCCCCAAAAATTCACACTGCATTTCCAGCCATTCAAACATTTGACATGGAAATAATACTAATATATAATACTATATTATATATATAATATATAATAATACTAATAATACTAATACTAATAATACTAATACTAATAATACTAACAATGGAAACACTATTACAAATGCAATCATGACAGCTGCTAAATACATTTGTTAAACATGTTTAACAAAAGCCACATTTTATTTTTTATTTTATCATTTTTTAATAACCTTTGGAAATATTGGGAGTCCATTTTTTACTTCACCTTTTTCAAACATTTTCAGATTGTATTATTTTTTGTAATATTTTATGCATTTTGAATTCTTTTAACACACACATACAGTGAGGGTAAAAACGTATTAAGACCCCAGCTGATTTTGTAAGTTTGCCCACTAACAAAGAAATAATCAGTCTATAATTTCAAAGGTAGGTTTATTTGAACACTGAGAGACAACAATGACAAAAAAATCCAGAAAAATGCGTTTTAAAAAAGAGTTATAAATTAATTTGCATGTCCATGAAGGAAATAAGTATTTGATCCCTTTGAAAAACGTGCTTCAGTATTTGGTGGCAAAACCTTTGTTGACAATCACAGAGGTCAGCCGTTTCTTGTAGTTGGCCGCAAGTTTTGCACACATCTCGGGGGATTTTGGCCCACTCCTCTTTGCAGATCCTCTCCAAGTCATTAATGTTTCGTGGCTGATGTTTGGCAACTCGAACCTTCAGCTCCCTCCACAGATTTTCTATGGGATTAAGGTCTGGAGACTGACTAGGCCACTCCATGACCTTAATATGCTTCTTCTTGAGCCAATCTTTTGTTGCCTTGGCCGTGTGTTTTGGATCATTGTCATGCTGGAATACCCAA
>QODF01000073.1:946155-1101966 GCA_024372805.1 Oostethus manadensis
ATATATATATATATATATATATATACACACACAGACACACACATATATACACACACAAATATTAAAATATATTTTATATTATTTAAATGTAAAACAATTACAATAAATAATTAAACAAATTTAGAAAAAAGTGAAGTAAAAAATGCTCCCAATATTTCCAAAGGATCGAGTGATGTTATTATTAGCCTGTTATTTGTACACTGGCTCTACAGCCTGGCAGCAAAACATTATGTAAAATGCAGCATAAAATAAGCAAAACTTGTATGTCATGCAGAAAACCACGTCACCCTTACTGACCACTGAGAGGTGAAGATGCCGTAAAAAAGCGTGTCATCAGCAGGCGCGCCCTCTGTTGGCGGGAGGCTGTCAATGTCCTGGAGGATGTTGTAGGGCAGCTCATTGTCTGCCTGGCACAGCAGCTGAGCTTTGGCAAAGGTGGTCCAGCGCCGCTGAAGCGTCCGCTGGCCCCCGACGTCGCTCTGAATAAAGAGTGCAAAGTTTTTCTTATTGCAGCTGCAGTAATGCACTGCTTCGTTAAATACAAAAAAGGTTGTTACCGTGCAGATTTGGGAAACGCGAGACACAATAAACTTGTCGATGAAGTCGTACTCTCTGCCCACTTCGCTGAAGAAGAAGTAGATTTTGCCCTCCCCAGGAATGAAGGTGGAGCTGATGAAGGTTGGATCTACAGAAACACATTCATTGCAATTTAGTGCTATACAAACGGTATGGTGACGATATGTTCGTACCCTCCAGCCATCCCAAGGTGTCATCCAACTTGAGGTCCACACGCGAACCCTCGCTGAGGTGGCGGGAGATTAACGGCCAGTTGCCCCTGTAGTCTGCCACCGTGCCCGTGTACAGCTCTCCGTCTGGGCCGGATCGCAGCACGTTAAAAGCAAAACCCACAAAACAAAACATCATCCAGGTTGACGTGGCATACCGACAATGATAGCAGTGTTGCGTTGGTACGGGTCGTAGGGGCAGCGACCTCGTCCCTCGTCGGACTTGAGGCTCACCGTTAATGTCTCTGAGTTCTGAAAGCATGCCACTAGATGTGAGCTGGGTATGCATGGCTGTGTAGATTGCCGACCGAACACACAAACTTACAATGTAGATGCAACGCGGACTGAAGGCAAAGGTTCCACAGGCGTAGATGTGGGTGGCGTTCAGGAACAACAGCACGCGGATGAAATTAGGACAGTCCGTCTTGAGAAAAGAGCAGCAAAAAGTAAGACGCTAAGATTTTTTAAAATATTTTTGGGGGGATTTCCACTTACACAACAAAATACAGTATACAGTCGTCCATCGCTACGTCGCTTTTCAAATATTGCATTTTTTTCAAAATATAATAAATGATTGCTGTTTTGTGGTTAACTATGGCCTGTTATTAGAATAATAATATTACTATAAAATAAATAAGTCGTCTGTAATATATTGTATGCTGGTCACAAGGCTTCTGTACCGTTACATGGATGAGATATTACCTGAACACTGCATGGAGTTCAGTCATGGCATGTCCAAAATGATTGAGTTAAGAGAAGTACTTCTCTTATTCTGTGTGGAAGTGGTAAGTTGTTGGCTTTTTACTTTGTCCTTCTTCCACACTCTGAAACACTTCCTTACGTTATTAATTGGAGGCTAACTAGCTAGCTTGGTAGCTTGCTATATCGTGTAAGCGGCGACCTTCTCTTATGTCCCTGCAGTGATCCCACTGCACTGCACTGTTTGTGGCCAAACCTGCCTGTCAAAGCCTGATCCCGTCAGATCTCAGAAGCTAAGCAGGGCAGGGCCTGGTCAGTACTTAGATGGGAGACCTCAGAGGAACACCAGGTGCCACAGTGGGAGGAAATAAACTTTCCTTGTGTCCTTATGCAAAGCACTTCACCCACATTGCCTAGTATGAAAGGTGTGTGTGTCTGAGTGTCGGTGGTGGTCGGAGGGGCTGATGGCGCACACTGGCAGCCTCGCTTCCGTCAGTCTGCCCCAGGGCAGCTGAGGCTACAAAAGTGGCTTTCCATCACCAAGTGTGGAGTGAATGAATGAACCTCAGTGTAAGCGCTTTGAGAGTCTTTGTAAAGCGCATAACAAGTGTAAGGCATTATTATTATTATTAATATCCCGTAGCGCATTAGTGTTGTGCTGTGTGTTGCAAACAAAGAATGATAGGAGTGTAAAGGGGACTGTTATTTCATGTCTATAGTACTCTAGTAATGGTAAAAACTGTGCTTAGAAAGCCATGCAGTTTTTATATGCTCTAACAATGGAATTCCGTTTATTAATATTGAATCCAACTTTGCGGAAATACACTAATCGCCGCTGGGTCCGCACCAATTAACTGCAATAAACGAGGGACGACTGTCTCCTGCATTTTTTCCTGAGAACTTGTATTTATATATTTTTTTTATTCAAAAGGGAGATTTTAATAGTGGAAATGTACGCTTTTAAACATAATACATATTGTGTGCATTTCATGCCCGAGTCAACTCCTTATTTTCATTTTGATTATAATGGTGTGACAGCAAAGGTGTGGGTGTGTGGGTGCGTGCTGTCGGCTTGCTTGTTTGCCACACTGAACTTTGGAGTTTGGTCAGCCTTTTCAAACTGTGTGCAAATAAAGCTACTTGCCATTTTCTTGCCTTTCATGGAGCACTGGTCCAGGTCTTTCTCTGAAGGGCTCCAGTCCAGCTAATGGAAGAGACAGAAGAAGAGCTCTGTGTGCAACTTGTATAGCGGCATATACTTGCTAGCTACTGATAATGCCACTCAGAGCACAGGCTGCTGCTGCCAAACGAGGGGTGTACTCACTTTTGTGACATGCTGAGTCATGAAATAAGGGGACACCTTCCACTCACCTTGTTCCTCAGTAGGATGGCATCCTCGAGGCTAACGTCCAGCGCTAACACCGCATCTTTCCCTCCCACATAGAGCGTGTCTCCGTCGTCGCTGAGCAGCAGCGTGGTGGTGTTGCGCACGTCGGGGCTGCTGAAGCGGGTGAGATGTCTCCCGGGGCTACCTGTCCGCACACGCCGTTTCACACTGGGATTAGGGACTTTTGCTCACAGCCACAACAGTACATTTGGACGCAGGAGATAAAACTTTTGTTTTGTGTCCTTGTTCTGATGATATGCGTCGGTGAACAGAATATAACATGTAATGCCACTGTTTGCTATTTTGAAATACAGATAAGCGACGTCGCGATGTGGACTCACCTATGTGGAAGGAGACCCTGGAGGTCAGGGGGGTCACACACGAGCTCAGAAACCCCAGGATAGCCACGATGATGGGCAGCAAGCCACGACAGAAACTCTCCATCGCAGCAGGAAGTTGACAGGGTCCAGGGCGTCAAGGGGTCGTCGTTAGGAGGGGCGGCGTCCCTCCCTGAGACGACATCCTCTGGTTTGCAGGGGCGACCATCACTGAAACAGCTGAGAGGGCAACACCAGTTAGAGGCAGACGTTACATTGCTACATTACTATTACTGCACCTGGCAGCTCACTTAAATAAATAGATGTTGCACTATACAAACACTATGGTGCTGATGCAACAGGTTACTATTATACCCAGCACGATTAAGCAGTGATTTATGCGAAATCGGCGGTATCGCCTTTAAGTATATTTTTGGACTGCTTATTGACCATTTCAGTGGTTTCATGGCACACACACATCACATGGACACACACGGACCGTCGCATCGCTAGCCTCCATTAGCTAACAGTTAGCTTCCCTCCACGCCGGTAAACAGCATAATTGGCGGTGAGCAAAGTCACGACGATAAACTAAACTGAGCGAAACACAACACCAAACATTAGTTCGCATCAAAAAACAACCCGGGGGCCCCTTCGTCTTGTCCAGGGATAGTCTTTGTTTGTGCAATACATTACTACAGCGCTCAACAAGCGGGTTTTGAGTGACGGTCAAAGTTAGCTTACATCTTTATCGTCCTTTTTCTCCTCGGTGTCTCCCGACCACAGAGGCGAACACAAACAAGGGCAAAACGCTAACCGTGGAGAGTGAGCGAAAGTGTGGGGTCTTTACTATGTCAACAAACAGCCTCCTCCCACCATTACACTGCGGCTGGGCTGGCCTGGCCTCCACCTGCAGGACAACAACTAGCATAGCAGCAGGGACGGCGCAAGGTGTAGCACAACCCCATGGCTTGGCGTGCCCTAGTGATGGGAAGTTCGGATAATTTTACCGACTCAGATCTTTGATTCCCGTTCAGTAAAAAGAACGAATCTTTTTTCGATTCATTTCGTTCCTTTTAGCAAAATATGATAAACTGCAACATGTTTCTTCCCTATCACATCTAATGCTTACATAAACGTTAAACACACTACAAATAAGACAAAATTATAATGCTATAAGAAACTAAAAAGATGAATTGTTTTCCTGGGTATTTTGTCTATGAATCACTCACCTCACCTCTCTGTCCCTATTCGAGTAGTTCGTTCATTGACAGCGCCATGTGAGCTTAACCTATGCTGCATGAGCCGGAAACAGAATTGATTAGTTCAGCTCTCGAGTCTTTGGGTTTGAGTCGTTCGTTCATACCGTGACAGCCCTATTAGCCTTATAGGGATTCTTTCTTCCCGAGTCACATTTCAGATTCGTTCAAAATAAACGAATCGTTCATGAACGACCCATCACGAGTGTGCCCACCAATAGTGATTGGAGATGTATACAACAGAAATCCAGAGAAATCAGTACCTTGCCGAGTTAGTAAAAACGGAGCGTATTTATTGTAAACAAGGTGACTTACTACGAATTAGCACTACTGCTATCATACATCATATTATGGTGGAAGCTTCCATCAAAATATTGGTATAAACGCCCAACGCGACTGCATGAAAGAAATGCACAGAACAAAACAAAAGATGGCTGACAGGATATAAAAGGTACATTTGTCTGTATGTCTTTGTTAAACAAATGGCTGTGATATTTTACAGTATTATAAAGCAACTGATTTACATAAGTAACGCTAGTGTAAAGACAGACGCCCCAGAGGTCTGGCTTCCCTGGTAGTTTGGCTAACTTGTGTTTTGTTCCGTCAGTTTGACTGTTTTCTCATAGATTCATATTCAAAAATTTGACAAATTAGTGCATTCATCTGCTCGTTCTAGGTCATTGTAGAGCTTGAAGCTCACAAGGTATCATTCATTCAACTCTGCGGTCTGACGTGCAGAAAAGTTCTCTTACTGGAAGTATTCTTGATTGAACTATTGTTTGGTTTTGGCTTTTGAGATAGCAGCCAGCAGACGCAACATACCTTCTCAGGGTGACGTGAATAGAAAGCTTTCAGTGAGTACAGACTGTTTTTTTAATGTCTGCAAGCCTTTAATCCCCATCTGGATTCAAATATGGCATACATGGCGACACTTAATACAGTATGTACCTTTAAACACCCAGGGGTTGGATAGTCGGGTGGAAAAGTACCTTTTTAGAAGTTTTCCATCTTCCTATGCAGGCGGTTTTGATGTTTGATGCCACAACCTGTTCAACCTGTCAGGATTGGTCCAAGCATACAGCTAAATCCAGTAACGCACTATGGACAAGCCTGGTAGAGATGGTTCAATCTTCTTTGGAGCAAATCTATCTTCACAGGCTGGTCCGTGGACAGTCAGTGCAATTTAGTGTTCAAACTACAGTAGACGGAATTATGAGAGGGAAAGGAGAGCGCAGGATGGCTAATGAGAAGAAAAGCAGATTGGGAGAGGATTAGCTCGCGGTGACCTGAAAACAGCCGGTAAGAAGCTGGACGCCTCTTGCAGCATCAAACGTGAAATCTGGAGCAAGAAGAAGAAGATGGCCAAAAGCAATTTGGGACTATAGCGAAGGTTACTGCATTTGATTTTTCCCTCATGGCTGCATCTCGGAGAACAAAGTTGCCCTGGCAATTTTCCACCATCAGATTGAAAAGGTAACAGAGGCGGGACGCTACCTGTCTCAATGGCGAGGCCACATTTCCCCAAAATGCACATTAGCCAATCACAGAGCGGACTATCACAGGCTCCGCCCATATGTCCAACACTTTGTGAAACATCTCATGATTTTTGCTATACAGTATGAAAAGGGTGACACGGCTTTTCGAGAGAAGTTGTTCTTTTTCCAAACACCAACGTGCAAAGTTAAGGCAATATCTGGGTTCTGTATAGAAAGCGTAAGTGAGTAAATTCCCGATGCTGGTTCAGATAGCTAGAACCACCAGACACGTTCTTGACACCTCACTAGAAATTGTAACACTATTTACTTTGCTGTGCCCTCGTAGCGCCACATGAACCTCCTTCCTAACCTTTGCATTCCAGCAGTCTTCCTGTTTCCTTACCCTCTTGGTTTCGAGGAGGGGGGGGGGTCGGCTGTGTGCAACATTGTACTACACCTGCACAATTTCACTGAGATCCAATACAAGAGCTTGTAGTACCCAATAAATATATTGTTCGATACAAAGTCATGTACGTCAATTCTGGTTACCTTGAGGCATCTCGTATATTATACTTATTACTATTTGCATACTTTTGTTTTTAATAATTGTCATTCTGAATGATCAAACAACGACAGAGATACATTTAGGTATTGCCATTTTCTTTATATGCTTCATACATCATTTTTCCTATGGTGTCACACAGCTCAGGTTACAGGGAAGTACAAAATATAAATACAAAGTGAATGCAGAATTACGAAAGGGACACATTTGAGATGTTTGAAAGGCGTTTGCACCAGCGTGTGCTTTGAGATGAGAAGTGGTTGAACGCTGCGAGTTTCTGTATAGTCAATTACCATTTACCCTGAGGTCAAATTGCTGCAGAAGTATTTCTAAACTGGTTTAATGTCCTCCAACTGCCAATAAAATGCATTTAACAAACGCAAACATGACACCTCAACTATACATGAAAAGCATAGTGAAGATCAATTTGAGAGGGAAAGGTGAGTTAATGATTAAAGCCCTGTGGCCTTTTGTACCCGTTACATTTCCAATAGACCACATATTTATTTACTGTATATATTTCCTGCTTTTTGTTAGCAAGGGATCAGCTGGTGAAAGATTATTAATGAAAAAAAACACTAAAAATAGATTGGTTTGGTCAGAGAGACCTTTTTGGAACGTTTATTTTGTGTGCTGGAAATGTTAAAACCTGTCAGAGAGATAGAGATGATAGTGTATAAAAATGTTGGAATGCCTTGCACGTGGGCGGACTAGACTTTGACATCTATTGTATTCCGAGTGGGTTCTAGAAGCCCCAGAATGGAACCTCAAGAGCTGGGGGTGTTTTTCTTGTGCCGAGGAGGGGGGGCCTTCACAGGAGGATGCAGCTGCACGAGGAGCCCTTGTTGCCGCCGAGGAGGCCGTGCTGCGTGGTGGCTAGATTCTGGATGAGGGTCCAGAAGTGAGAGAAGGAGATGCCCTCACCGTCGCCCACGCCCATTTTCCGCAAGATCTCGCTCAGTCCTTGTTCTGACATGAAGCCCTGCAAGGAACAGAAGGAAGCCAAGTTGATTTCTTTTCCCGGCATGACTCACATTTTCATGCCCCTTTCACAACGTTTGCCAACGTGACGTCATGTCATGTCATGTGAGCTGAGTGTTGGGGAAGTTAAATATGCGGTAAAACCTCTGAATTTCGAACCGGAATGACTCAAAATGGAAATAAAATATGAAGTAAAGCCAAAATCAATCAAGAAAAAGCGTGTGAACAACCATAGAACTTGAAATACAACTCCATTGCCCCTGTCCTGGCTGGTCAGTACAATATGGCTACAGTGAGCAGAATAACATGCACTGTATTATCGCATCCACATCCATCATTTTGCGTTACAGTCAAGGGTGTGTGTTTTAGTATACAGAGGCTCACTTCTTTTTACACTTGTATGACAGTTGGGAACGCTGTAAGGAAAAATACACACACTTCCCACATCATACAGTATGCTTCATCACATTTAAGAGGCAGCATATGCCATTATTTGCTTTTAAGCTTTGATAAGACAATGGTTCACGTCTTTTTACACTTTGACGTTTGGCCTGGATAGTTGACAAAGGTTTTATGATCGCAACAAGTTAACCCCGAAACACCAGACAGAAAAAGTGGAAGTTGTATTGCGACAGAAGAGAGCGGCACAGGAGAGCGGAGACTTGTGAGAATACACTTTTCATTGTTATGGTATCGTTTATTTTAATGGTTTTATTATTTTACTTTAAAAAAATAACATTATCACACTTTTTATCTGATTTTGGTGTAATTATTCTGTTATGTTGTATATAAGCTTGGCTATTTTGTAAATGAATTTGACTAGTTATTTTTTAAAATATATTTTTTTATGATATTATTTAAATGTCCTGTATTCTTTATAATATGAAATTACTATGTAAATATAGGATGGGTACCGCCAATACCAGCCTGAATTTTACTGAGAATTGGATCAAAAACAAAATCACAGGCATCGCACATCACTAGGGCAAGTTTCCACTGTATATGTTAAGTCAGAAAGACAGCTATGAGGCAAATATCATTTGCTAATATAATAGCAGGTTAGTAAAACACCACATTGAAAAGAACAAAGGGTCATCAACTCTAACCACTGCCTCACTCAGGGTGCGATCAACACAAACACAAGGCATGCTGGGAAGCCCACGCGCCCACAATGTTATATCTCTACGAAAATGTTAAACGGGCGGGGTCCTCACACAGGGCACCATTGAACACAATAGTACAGTAGGTCAAGCGGTGCACTGAGAAAACACAGAAACAGCGAATACGCCCGTCTCACCTTCCCATTCACCCGAGGTGACACACCTTTTGTCCAAGAAGGCAAATATATCTTCTGCTGCTAACAGAGGCGCTGACAAGTCCTTGCAAGCACGTATAGTCAAGCGCGTGCCTTGTGCTCACAACGCTGCAACAGTTAACTATAGGAATTCAAAGCATGTGCTGTATTCGTCAAGGGACGCTGACCCTATCTGACAGAAAGCATCAAAACATAGCACGCAGTTTGCTTTGCATACAAAGAGATGAGAGGCTCTTAAGACGTACGGGATTTGGGGTATCAGTACAGATTGGATTTTCTCCTAGTGCATCCTCTCGGAGACATCAGTCTGTGATGTGATGTGTTTGCACGACAGAATCGGAGCAGCCATAAACACACACATTGTGTGGGTGCGTGTGTGTGTGTGCGCATGAGTCCTCCTTCCGACTGTCTTTTGTGTGAATCATGAGCCACGCCCAAGCGACTACAACCCACTGACACACAGTGCTCCTACACTAGAGGCTGAGAGGCAATGCATTCACAAGCACACGCTTACCTTGCCCAGGTTAGGCAGCTGAGAGGACAAAAGACCTTTGAATTCGTCCACTTTTAGCGTGCCGCTGTTGTCGGACGACGCCGAGTGGAACTGGGTGACCAGCGTGTTGATGGCACCTTCCAAGTCTGAGTACTACACAGGACAGAGGAGGAAAAGTAGACACATTTCATAGTCCTTTCCTATTTTCAGTGGTTACATTGTATTGCTACTGGTGGGCTTATCAAGCCTTGACGTTTGGAGCTTTTCACACCTTTTTGGCTCTGAAAAAAGCACCTTGGAGCGCAATAAAAACCAAAACGGAGTACTGTATTGTAGTAGTACGCCCAGTGTTTACCCTAAGGCTTTTCAGTTAAGACCACATGGACCAATGTGCACTGTTAACCAGCGGAACAGGTTGTCTGAAAACTCCCCTCAACTTAAAAATGATCCGGCCACCGAAAAAAAATGCACAATATCGACGACCATTATGGTCCATCCATCGCTTGTCTGTGTTGTTTGATATACAGTATATTCGTTGTGCCACAAACCCATTAGGCAAATGAAACTGTTAAATATATTTAAGATTTATTCTTTTACAAACAATGACATACAAAATTGAAGAAAAACATTTTTTAAACCAGAAATCATTTATCTTTGCAGAAGATGAACTACACCCCAATTTACTATGCAGCAAACAGCCCAAGTCGTCAAGGTTAGCAAGATAACGGTGTTCTTTGTAGCAACATACGAAACAACTGCAACACTTTGACACACTGGAATGGAACTAAAACGCATTTTATGTGGTCTCTTGTTTGACGTTCTGCGGAAACATTAACACATAATAAGAACATTCCAAAAAGCATTCAGTTCCAGCGAGGCAATCAGGGCTTGCTCAGCGTAAATTACTGCATTCAACAGTTGTCGCAAACAAACATGCAGTGTCCTAGCACAAGCTACAGTTATTCCGTGCATGCAGGCCAGCAACTTTGTCGAGAAAAAAAAACACCACACCCTTGTTCTTTTAAGAATGACTGAAGCGGCACAAGCCACTGCAAGCCCTTCACCGCTGCAAACACTTCTTTTATTGCACGCTTTTTACTTCAATATCATAAACTAAAGCATGTGACACCTTTGACAAAAAAATGGTCATTGGTACATTTTTTTTTCACAGTTTATTGTTGATCCCTATGAATGTGTGATTTTTTCCTTCACTTACTGTAATATCTGGATTTTAATCTTTTACAATGCATCTGATGTTATTTTCTAACAATCTACCACAGGAAAAATGGCACTGAAGGCCTACCGTAGTGCTTTCTCAAAGAATAGACTGAAATTCCCTGTGCAATGTGCTCGTCATTTGCACACAGGGTTGAAATTCTTCTCTAAAATTAGCATACTGGCGGCCGCAAAGGAGTAAAACATGTGGTAGAACAAGAGAGAGGCTCTAAAATAAACATTGACGGTCAGGTGGCGCTGTACCTGCCTTCTCACCTGTAAACCCGACACTGAACAGCACATACTATGTCACCTAGAATGCATAGCTTGACACATAAACCAACATGAATGTCATATCATTGTGGAGGAAATGGGCTAATGGTGAGCTGTCTTAGGAAAAACTTCTTCATAGGGAGGGGCCGCTGCTGCAGCGTCACCATCAACAAGTTTGTAAGCCTACTTTTCCAATCAGCGTTTCCACCAAAACAGGAATCACATTCAAAGGAATTATGAAGTGGTGGTGAAGAGCAAGTTTAAACTCCACGTTGGGAGTTTTTCCACCCAGCACTGCTTTGAACACAATATGCATGCTAACGTCTGCCCTTTGGGGAGCAAGGAACACATTTATCAGCACGTTTACATAAGTGGAAAGTTGAGTGTTAGGAGGTCGGCGTCCTACCTTAGCCATGTCGACTGTTGTTGGTTCGAATGAGGCAACTTTTACTGGTACTGCGTGTCTCTCTCTCTCCTTCTCTCCACTCCTTTCCTTGTGGTGGTGTGTGTGTGTGTTGCAGTGTCTTTCTGTCAGCAGCTGGCAGCCGTCCTAGATCCTCCCTCTCTCTGCCAAGACAAGAGAAGAGGAAAAACCAGGAAGAAGGAGCTGTAAACGGCTTCACATGTGACATCATGCAAGTATACATGCGTTTGTGCACATCTGTCATTGTGATTTCGCTGCAGGAGTTGATTGGTTTGTGTTAAACAGCATGATGATTACTTTCTTAAACACTTCTGGAAAGTTTTAGTGAAAGTTGTAGGGGTGGGGGGGCTTTGACTCTACACTCAAGTTCCAGGTTTGATTTAGCAAGCGTGTGCACCATGGATGGGGCCTTGCGAAGAGGAGTTTTGAAATAATAAACGAGGAGAAAAAAAGAGGGGGAAGGAGGAGGAGGAGCTACAGAAGGAAACAGGCGCCACCACATTCCTTCTATCTGGTTTTATGAGTGTAGGCCGTCCGTGTAGAGGAGTGTGTGTGTGCACGTGTGTGTGTGCATGTGAGTGAGGGGGCGCTCCAGTTTTGGCCTAAATTAACCACAGGAATTTATTCTAAGAGAAAACATTTAGCAGCAGATGTTCAGCATTTATCCAAAGATGATGTCCTCAAGGGTGGAGGGTGTGTCACCAAATATGATCTAAGTAAGGAGGTGGGGGGATAATACAAAACAAGCGTCTACCCACCCACCCCCAAAGTATGAAACATGGGAAGGGTTTTGTCACCACACCCAATAAAAAGAGGCCACAGTTTTAGTATGTTAAGATTAGACAGAGGAGATGAGTCCAAAAATGCTATTCCATAAGATTATTGGGGATGTGGTTTGTAAAAAAAGGCTAGTGTGAAGATCATGCTATGTATAGTGAACCTTCCTTAAAATTCCTAAAGATATGCCATAAAAGAGTTGCTGTAAATAGTAGCACACTGGCCTTTACTGACGGCTCGCTTTAGGAAGCATCATTTAATTATAGCTTTATGACTAAATGTCTTTTTGGTATGTTTTTAGTGCAGCATGCAGAACCTCATTTGGGTACACAGAAAATCCCGAGGGTAAACTTAAATTTAGGGGTGTCCAAAGTGAGGCCCGGGAGCCATTTGTGGCGCCCGGCACTAAATTAAATTAAATTATTGGAAAAATAAAGCAAAAAAGCACAGTGTAAAAGAAAAAGGCTGAAATGTTGATACATTTCTACTAAATTCTACTAAATGTTAGATGTTTGAGAGGTGTCACGTGATCTCGCAAGATTAAAACTTAGAAGAGTTGCCTGAAAACATGGCTGCCAGAAGCTAGTCAGACTGTGAACTATGGCATTGCTACTGTGAATGATGACACACTACACATAAAATGGAAGTGGCATTACGAAGGGCAGATTGGGAGCCCACATTAAATGCTTTATGCATACTATAAACCTGGTAATCCTACCTGCACTCTGTGATGTGTTCCCAGCGTGATATTATGTCAGAATTTTCTTCAACATACTGTTAAAACATCATCTCATCTTGAACCCAAGAGGATTTACGGTCTGGTGACACCCCTGGTTTACAAGTTGGAGGCGGCCCAGAAGACTTTAGGGGAGGTGCAGTAAAGTGAGAACAAAAGTTATTTTTTTTTTTTGCTTAATTGACATTTAGGTTTGTATCCTGCACGTAAAAAATAATATTATGCTGTTTTTCCTCAAGTATAGTTGACACAACTGCAGGCTTTGTTTTAAGATGTGCAGCAAAGCCTGTTTTTTGTTTTTTTCAACAAAGCTATTGTTGTGGGTGTACACATAAGGTGGTATCATGTCCATGGAGGTTTTTCCTCCATGTCATAACAACCTGCAATTTCCCAAAAGTGAGGGAGATGACAAACATTGTCACTGTTAGAAGAACACTATTAAAACCTCCTAAAAAGCAACCAGGCACCTGTGTTTGTGTGGACTTGGTGTAAGTGTTGGATTCTATGATAGACCGTTTGGCTCTTGTCAGTCGGCAAACTCGTTGCTGAGCTGCAGGTGAAAGCCCTCCAGGTGTTCTTTTAGTTTCTCCCTCACGTCCTCACTCAGTTCCACCAGAGAGGAGTCGAGAACGGTATGATGCTGGTTGTCGTGTGAGTCCTCATGAGAAGAGCCTTCTGCTCCCATCAGATCTTCAACGTTCTCCGCTGCCAAGTCTTGTTTAAGATCCACTTGTGACACCATGTTGGCCTCGCTGGATGAGTAGTCAGCGGGGAAGGGGACCAGTATGAACTGAGTGTCAGCTTCACTGTGCACCCACAACAGTGACTCGCTGGATGGTTCAGCCCCCTGCCCGTAAAAACCAAGCAGAGGTTCTGCACTTTGGACCACATGTGGAAAAATTTCCAGGAGAGAATTTGCGCTGTTATGTTCTTCTCTAGCATCCTCTACAGGTTGTTCCAGCTTATGTGCCATTTCAGCTGGTCTGCTTTTGGTCTTCACATCGTCATCACTTTTTGACACTGTGTGAACCCCACCTTGCACCTGCCCCCTCCCGCAGTAAACACACTTCTCTGCACACCAGCTGCTTGCGTCCGCGGGTCCGCCTTCAGCTGGTCTGGTCTCCCAGCCCTGCGACGCAAGCAGCGCCTGCTTCTGCTGTTTATCCCGCAGCCTCAGCAAGGCGTTCCTCAGTCGGTTCTCCCGCCGCCTCGCCGCTTGAAGCTGCCGCAGGGTTTTCTCCAGGTAGTCCACGGCCTGGTCGTAACGCCTTCTCCACAGCAGGGGGCAGAGCTGAGCGTAGCTGTGCTCCTTGGGCAAGTAGAACCCTGGTGGAGGGGGCAGGCGGCGCATGTAGCGAGAGGGCGAAACCGAGCGAGATGGCGGCGAGGAGGCTCGCACTTGCTGCTGCTCCTTCTCTGGTGTGTCTCGTGAAGATTCTGCTATCTCCTCATTGGTCTCCTCAGCCTCCATTGACCTTTGTACGGTGGTTTCATCTGCAGCTTGACACTTGTCACTTAACTTCTCGCCTGGACTCTTTCTACACAGTGAAACACACACAAAGTATTGTAGATTATAGTTGTTGGGGGAGGAGGTGTCTACGCTTATGTTGACCTTTTTTCTTGTTTCAGGATCTTCCCCAGCCATTTGTATTTGGTGACAGAGGAGGAATCAAATACGGTGGGAAATGCATCCTCTCTTAGTCTCCTGATCCCGCTTATATGCACAAACAACAAACATGTGACCGCAAACTGTACAATGGAAATATTTTTGATTAGGATTATGCATACCTGCAACTGGCCAACTCAAAGCTCTCCGGGGTGAAGTGTTTGGAGCAAAAGTAGACAAAGTTGGTCTGAGGATGCCAAGAGTCTGCACGGTGGGAGTTGCTGATCCAAATGTTTCGCCGCGAGGCCTCTTTTGGTAATCTGGACATCAAATTGAAACAATTTCAAACAAATAATGTGTTAAATTGTCGGTCTTTGTCTTAGTTATGCATAACATGATGACGTATAGAGCCTTGTAGGGATTGTGGTCAAATGTATGGAAGTAATGTAATGTAATATAAATACCCCAAAGTTGGATAATCATTAGACAAAAGGTCAATGACTTATGGATAATTAGTTGCTAAGTTTTTCAACTAATCTTACTCAATTGAAAAAAAAAACATACTTGTTGGTTCCCTAAAGCAGCCGTGATAAGCCACGCCGTATCTTTTTTTCTTTCCTTCTTTCTTTTCGCCATCTTCTTCATCATGAGGGTTTGCGCCGCACGTGACATGTCAATGACCCGGGTAGGCTACCGCATTATCCAACAACAATCAAGTTTTTATATTTTGAATGTTATTTTTAACACAGTGATTTCTGTAATGTTTTACTTTAAAATGTCAGCAAAAAAGGAAAATAAATACATTCTACTGTGTTAAGAAATATTTGAGAGCCAGACGTTATCAAAAGAGCCACGTATGGCTCGAAGCCATAGCTTACCTACCCCTGCCCTACAGGTACGTGCAACATTTTGTGGTGGTTCGGCAAAACACCCTAAAGTAGCATAGTAACACTAAAGTGGGTATTTTGTAGGTTGCATTGAGTTGTGTATTTGTCAGAAAAAGAAAGGCACAGGCAACACAGTCGTGTGTTGGAAAACCATGGGGTGTCTTGATTGTTTCACATGATGGTAGTGTGATATTAAAGGATGCACAGTGCTCACTTGTGAAATGTGACACCAGCATTACGAGTCTCACGGTTGTCACGAGATTTGCAGCCCCCAGCAGAACAGTGTCTGGGCATCTGAAAGAGATAATGATATGAAAGAAAATGCTTTCTATCAGCACTGATGTGTCTCATTGCCTGGACGATGCGCTTCAATTCTACACCATTGCAAAGTACATTAGTACAATAAAAAAACTGGCCCCATATTGATATTAATCATTGAATGATTTTATGAATGCCATTCATTTGTTGATCATGAGGGATACAACCCAGGGCGGCAGTGTAGCAATATCGGCAAAATATTGAAATTATTCCCTTATTCCCTGCTGTTACAAACAATTGTTTTAACAAAATTTTGTCAATAGTGCAAAAATAACTAACCAGCCATCCATTTTCTATGCTGCTTATCCTAAACAAATTTTATTTCTGCTGTATGACTTGCAAACACAAACAAAACATAAAACATGATAAATGTAACATACGAAGAAAAACGTAAACATATCGACATCACCGTGCCAGTATCACTACCCTTTGTATCGACACTATCGATATTTGTATCGACCCTCCACCACTCTCCAATTCCGCTAACGTCATAAGGTCGTCGCTGTGTGGCGTGCTACATGTTGACACCATCTCGGGCTTATCCAAACTCCAAACACTAGCAAATATGTTTAAGTTGCAATGTGCGTTGCCGCCTCCAAACGATCCCGTAGTTCGCCGAGTTAACCTTCTGAGGCTAACTGTCGCTAGCACTCGACCTGCTAGACCGGAACTAGCCAACATGCTAACCAAGCAGCTACGAAAGCGATGAAATGTGACAAATGTCACTGTTTTCACGTCGTGTGCTAATAAAACAGGAGCATTCGTTGACTGTTTTGGTGGATTGTTGATAAAAATGTACCACCCTGCGCCGAAGAGTTGACCTCAGGAAGATGGCTGCCAGTTCTTCCTTTCACCTTCTTCCTGTATGACGTTCTTTGTTTGTATGAAACTTTATTTAAACAGTGAAGTTATAGACTGCTGCATTTGAGCTAATGCACACACTACGCAGAAAAAGAGTTACGGCGACACCTTATCTAACGTGTAATGGTGATAATAATGCATTTTACTGGTAATATTACCATTGCACATGGAGAATATGAGATGCTTGCAAATAAATGCATTAGATCTTTATATTGGAAGGTGTACCTAATAAAGTGGCCATTAAGTGCACATTTTTCTGCATAATTTTATTGTAATCTTGTCTGCAGAAATGTGGGAGTTTTTCTTTCTTTCCTTCTTTCTTTTTTTTTTTTTTTTTGCAGCGGCTGTCTGGAGCATGTGTCTGGCCCTCCCCTCCCTCCATTGTCGCCCCCCTCCCTTCCAGTCCTCCCCCGTGGAGTTGGGGGGTAGGCGAGGTGTAAATCAGTACGCCTGGCTCAGACACACCACACTCGGATGCAAGCACTGTAGAGTTGTCTGGGTTTTTTTCCCCCCATGGCTGTTTACTGGGAGTAAAATGAGGATCCAGGCCCATGTACCACACGGAGCTCCTCCCGGGCTGTGATGGAGATATAGGCTGCATGCGGAGGCTCCGGGTGGCCGCTCCTCCTCCTCCTCCTCCACCACCTCCTGTCCGTCCTCCGGCTGCCGACGGGGGCGGCTCAATGCACCGGCGTCCCGGTCGTCTCATGCGAAACACAGCGGCCCAATTGCGAAGCTCCGGGCCCACAGAGTCCAATGGTTATTGCTTCTGCACCGGACCCCAGCCACAGGGCATGGATATATGTAAGTCAAACTCTACAGGCAGTTTTTTTTTGCACATTTCCTGTCAGTCAGTGATGCATATTCCCGAAATGAAATGTTATTTTTCATTTAGTATGATACCCTGAATGCTGTTTGTTGGATTCTGCAGGTGCAGCACAGCCTGTCCACATTTTGGCTCAAACTGTCCCAGAACTTGTCACTGCATTCGTAAATCATATGCATCTATAAATATTACAATATATTAGACGGAGCAAGGGCGAATGCTTATAGCACAGGCCTTGATGTACATATATTGCAGCAGGTAGTGCTGTATTTGGGTCCTGGTTGATAAGACGTCCACCACCATCCCCCCTCCCCTGCACGTCTGGTCTCTGCATGGTGCATAAAAGTGGACCAGATAAGATAAGCAAGCTAGACACTCACTGGACCACAACATTGGGTACCACTGTGCAGTGTGATCATGAAACTGTATGCATGTTATTGTAGTTTGCATTGCTGTTTTTGCAACAATACACATATTCAGACTGCCAATCAAAACTTGGCAAAACAGCATGATTATCTGTGCAGGTGTGCCCAATAAAGTGCCCAGTGAAGCTACGGTACATAGTTAACTTCCTGCTTGCTTACATTTTGGGGGCAGGGGAGTGTCAACTTTAGGACAGGGCAGCAGGGAGATCACATGCAAATTGGAAACCCGTTTACAGGGGTCAGGAGTCATGCACAGTGAGTGAAACCAATGCGGAATGACCTCGGTGCATACAGGACGATGCGGCAGGAAGGGCAGCTGATTGTCTCACATGCATGCAGAACTGTAGGGATACTCGGAATGACACGTAGCATTTCAAACTGCCTCTCCTGTTCAAAATACGGTCATTCGCATTATTTGATAAGAATGCAGAAACCATTTCATAGGTGGTGAGATTAAAGCAATACCGTGCAGTCTTTTATTATTTTCTTGCGTTTTTGTAACATAAAAACATAATTTTAACTCCTTTTTAGAAGTTTCATGTTTAAATCACTCAGGCATATCATAATTCATGAAGAACCTGTCCCGCTTTGCATTTGATCGTCAGGAGTTAAATATGATTTGGAAGAGGTAAATCATAAGCTAAATGTTGTTCTGTGATAGGGGTGTTAAGGAGAATGGCTGCATAGGGAAGCCCATAAACAAAAACACACATCAGATTGATTTGCGATGCACCAGACTCCTCATTATAGCCGGCTGCTGTCTGAGGTCGCTCCTCCCCTGGGGTCAAGGGTGAAAGGTGAAGGTCTGTCAGTCAGGGCCTGCGTCTGAGTCTTTGTCTCTCTCTCGCTCCCGTATTTCTCTTTGTTCACACGTCTTCATATCATATATGTTAAATGTAGACATGCGCTCTTGTTTTTCTCAGCGTTGTCTTGATATAATTTTCAGGAGTAATCATTTCCTTCCTTTTTATTCATCAGTACCCACAATATTTTTTCAAGTGAATGGTTAGATCAATTAAAGGGGTCACAATAGCACAGCTATGTCATAAGATATGTATTGTTTTGGCCCATATGGAGCATTTAGGGCAACTTATAGCTATTTATAGTTATTTATACTCCCTGTCTTCTCTGAGAACACAGAGAAGTCGGCTTTTTATCGTCTCAAAACTCCAGAAAATCAGTCAAGTTTTTAATTTAATAATATATTATTATTATTATTATTATTATAAGGGCCTAATTTGTATTGCAAGAGCTGGTAATCTAGAAACACTACTACTACTTCTAATACTACTACTACTAATACTAATAATAATAATTAATATACACTTATTCTGATTTGCATGGCAAGAGTTGGTAATGCCTAACCAACAATTCTGTGCCTGAAGTGGTCATCTTTACACATTTGCAGCTTTTCGGACTGTTACGAATGTTTATTTGTATGCATTTGTTTTTGTGTGACGTTTGCATATTGCATATTAAAATTTGCAATATGCATTTTAATGCCAATATAACAATAATAATAATAAGAAGAAAATATACACGAAATATTATATACTGATTTGTATCGCAAGAGCTAGTATTCTATAAACACAACTACCACTACTTCTACTACTACTAGTACTACTTCTACTAATACTAATAATAATAATGACTATACACATTCAAATATTATTCTGATTTGCATGGCAAGAGGTCGTAAAGCCTAAACAATATAACATTATAATAATGATAAGAAAATATACATGCGATATTGCATTCTGGTTTGTACTGCAAGGTATTACTAATATCTATACTAAAACCGATAATAATAATAATCATAATCAAATATACATATGATATGTACCGTCTTTGGTAGTGCAAGAGTTTGGGTTGCATAAACACTATATTAATATTAATAGTAATAATAATAATAGTAACAACTACATGTAATAGGAGACTTTGGTTTGTATTGCTAATAGGTTGTGTTGCATTCATGATACTATTGCTACTGCTACTACTGATGCTATTACTAGTACTAATATTAAAATCTACATGTAATACAACACTCTCTTTTGAATTGCAGGAGGTCGTGTTGCATACGCAATAATAATATTATTTAAAGGCAACATTTTAGTTTTTTAGAGAGACAAATTACAGGAACAACAACAATTGCATTTAAAGAAATTCAATTAAAATGTAAATAATTTACAATGAAACTGCAGAAGAAGTTTTTTTTTTTGCATGTGTGCATACATTCAAATTAACACAATCATAAGGCTTTGTTTTTTTCCTCTCTAAATGCATGCTATTTATCAAAACCTGTGCAAACCACACGTCTCTCCTGGCAAGGTCAGAAACGCAGCGCATTTGTATAAAACATTTTTTTTGAATATTAGATTGGGATTAGAGACATAGCTAATGAGCCAGACAGATGGCGTCTGATCTTCTCCACCCTGCCACCGCCGTCTCTCTATGTGCTTTCTTGACTGGGCCTCCATGATTAAACACCGCATGTCTGTGTATAATGTCTAGACGTGTCTGGCTAATGAATGAACCAATAAATGATCTCCCCAAAAACCAGACTACAGCGCACGGCTCGGCCCAGCAACCCCCGTCCCTTATTTATAATTAAATCACTGCCTGTTTTAAATGAAGCAAATGAATGCAAAATGCGTGAAAGGAGCCGTAGAGCACACGGTAAATTAACTGATTAGCTGGGAGACTAATTGAACCACTTCACTAACCCATCACAGACGCATATTGTATTCATCCACACACACAACACACATTCTGACTTTTTGTTAGGCACAATACAATCCCTGTATCCAAAACAATCTGCCTTTGTAAAGTATGAATACTCCCTTTTATTTGGTAGTGCTATTTTAACAGGCTTTTTGGTATTAAAAGTAAAGTAAAAACATCTGTAAGAGTATGGGCGTATAGTATTGTGTTCAAAATAACGTTCTGAATGGGTTTGGATGAAAACTTCAGGAATTGTTGGAAATTGGATATGGGAGAACTGATTCAATTTTGGCCACTGATCCGGATCAACATCTGGATCCAGGGAATTATTTTTAAAGGATTTCTTAACATTTCGAGATAGGACCATTTTTGGCATTCGTGCATGTAACTCCACAAAAATGGTCGGAGCACATGGGAGGGGGGGAATTACAGGACAAGTTTCCTACGCGTTCCACAAAATGACAAAAGACTGATCCGAATAATTCCGGATACAGGACATGAAGAAATGGGGGAGTTTTTGAATTTTTATTATAGGAAGAGAACAAATGAAGCTCTAAACAGCGTGGAGGGTGCTAACATCTTCAAAAACCAGATCCAAAAGATAACCGCCATGATGGCAAATTTGTGAATAACTACTAGAACTACTATTGATATTATGAATACGACTGCTAATTGCATGTTTTCATGGTCAAGAAATCCAAACGTGTTGTTAAAGTACAAACAGGACTAATATTTATGGTGTAAATCACATTACGGGGGGAACTACGGCTCTCGGGGTAGGTCTGCGCTTTCTGAATGCTTCTCTACTTTCTTTGTAAAGGCTGATTTTTGGGGGGTATTGTTTGCACAAACAAGAAAGGTGCCTTGGTGTGTGGGTGGATAAAGGAAAATGAAACTAATGACACAAAAAGGAAGAACAATTGAAATAAGACCAAAATGATGACACATTAATGTTGCAGCCAGTACAGTAAGTGTGTTTACTGGGATGTTGTCATGCCTCCTAATGTGTATTGTTTAGCAGTAAACACGGTGTCGTCCATGGTTGTCATACTTAAAGCTAGAGTGAGCCAAATTGGGGAAAGATGTGGCACGGTTACCATGGCTACCAATACATCACTGCACTGCGTTGAGCGACTTTGGTTTCTAATATACTCGGCTTGTTTTCTTCATGTATCTACTCTGTGTGTCTGCAGCTGAACTGGAGTTGGTTCAGATAATAATTATCCTGCTGGCGATGACCGTCATGGTGGTCGTGTTGGTCTGCCTCCTCATCCACTACCGCCTCTTCGCCCTGTCCCTCCTCGGCAGGCTGGGCGACACGCGGGACACGCGACAGGTACGTGGTGCGCGGTGGTGTTTTTTTGTTTGTTTGTTTTTTCATCCAAGTGTTGTTCTAACAGTTGCTGTATGTGTTCTATTTGTGTCAGGATGCCAGTGGGTGGCCAAACAGTGTGCTGACTCAACATGGCAACGGCGAAGTGAGTAATGCCTTTTGCGCCTCTAGGAATGTCGCCTTTTCAAGTGATTTTATTACAGATTTGCTACCTATGTCATACACGTTAAATGAGCTAAAAAATATATATCTTCTCAAGGGAATATACTTTATAAATGAATGAAAGTAGTCAGCGTACAGCTTATATGGCATCCTAGATTGACCATCCACTGAATCAACACACAGCCATTATTAACTAAATACCTGGTGAAGTGAAGATAATTGTGTCAAGCGTGGTGGTAGTGGGACTGCCTGGGGCTGCATGAGTGCTGCCACCACTGGGGAGCGCCGCCTCGTTGAAGTCAAACACGAATTCCAACATGCACAGTGACTTTCTGAGGCGGAAACCGGGCCACATGACAGAATAGCCTCGCTGAGGAAGCTGAAGGTGATGGTGTGGACATGGATGTCACCTCCAATTGAGCACCTGTCAGGGCATCCTCACTTGGTGAATTCCATGCCCAAGAGGATTAAGGCAGAGCTAGATAACAATGATGCTCACAATAAATATGGACCCCAAGGACCTGATTTGGACATGTTCACTGTGAGATGTACTCACTCCAGCTGTTTAGACAATAAAAATCGTGTGTTGACAGCAAAGCTATACTGCTGTACGCTGACTACTCTAAAGTAGTTATTACTACAGTGTAGTGTCGTCTCTGGAGAAGAATGTTGCTGAAATATGAAATATCATTTGTCAGATGCTTTACATCAGTGGTTCCCAAACTTTTCCGACGTTTGACCTGAAGCCATGTACCTCCTTCTCCTGCACACTTAAAAAACATAAACCTCTTTGTCTTACTTAACTTGAAATATTGAACATAATAAATTGGATAATTAATTTTGCGTACTTCTAGGTCAAAAATTTGTATTTTGCATGGTCACATTTTCATGAAGATTTACAAAAGCACTGGTAAATAGATAAGTAATCATCCTACATATCTTTTGTATTATTGTTAATAATTGTTAATATTGTTGATAATCATGACAAAGGCAAGTACAAAAATGCTTACTACCAATAATAAAGCCTTTTCCCCCACTCACAGTGACAGGTTTTCATCCCTGTTCTTGTAATATCTGAGATAATGCACAAAATAACTTTATTTGGTCACACGATGCACACAGAACAAAGAACTTCATGCTTTGCCTCCTTTCTGCTGCCCTGCGCCATGAGGCGTTCAGGTGCACTCGTAATTCTGACAGTTAGACACCAATTGTTTTTTATTTCATGACAATTGGTTTCCCCCCGGGGGTACGCGAACCCCACTTTGGGAATCTAGGCTCTACATTATAAAATGAAATAACCAACAAGGGCTTATAATTTCATCATCTGTTTTTAGGCAATCCTCCAAAACCGGCCCCCTCCGGCGTTCATGCAAAAACCCCTGCCTCGCCTCCAGCCCACCTATCCGTACTTGCCGCAGGAGACCATAAATCTGCCCCCCATCATCTGCTTACGTGACGGGGAAGGGGACATGGGCAGCTTCCAGCTGCGCACCCCGGAACAGCGTCTGGAACTGAGCCAGGCCTGCATCCGCGCTCCTCCTAACCGGACTGTCCTGAGAAGTGACATCATAGGCGATTATATACACGGCGCGGGCGTCGATGCCATAATGGAGCAACCCCCTCCTTCTTACAGTGTGACTGTGGAGGACTCCACCCTGGAGAACGGAGATGAACTCAAGAGAGGCCCTAAAAGACTACAGACAAGTTGGCACGCTGGAAGAAGCAGAACATCCACTGAAACTGTCCTTCATAACTCCTCGGTCACCTGAGAGTGACTTCCGGTGTGATATGCATCCGATATTTTCTATTAGGTGCTAAAATATCTTGTTCTGTTTGTGTCTATTTTTGTAAGCTTTTCCATGTCTTTATGCGTAGTGCCCTGATAAACAGTCATCACTCATGGGAACGTATGCCAGGGTTTGGAATGCAAGCTAATCTGACGTTGCACTTGAAAGCGGAAGAATGCTTCTGCTTTTTGCTGTTGTTTGTTTTTCACATGAGAGGAGCTGCTAAAGTCAGTGCTTTTTGCTTTAATTTGGCTTATACCTTATCCCGTTAAAGCCGGAGGCAATACTCTGTTTTTGTTTACCATAAGTGGTGCGGCTAACTTAGCATGGATGCCACCATCTTAAGCACTTTTGCCTCCGAAAAAACAAACACACAGGAGCGAGGAGGAGGAGGACTCTGTATAAGCCATGCACAGCAATACTTTGTCACGCTCAGTGCAATTGAATTGATCAGCAACTGACCTGAGTTTAAGCTAGAACTATAGAGCAAAATATACTTGTCGTTTACATTTTTATGTTATTTAACAAATATTTTGTATTTAAAATGTGTAGCAGTTTACAATAAATGACTGAAACTGATTGGGTGTTGTTTTGAATTCCACATCTGAGGGCATCTGCCACTTGCAGAATGCTAAAATACCGTACTGTACAGGGCTTACAATACTTTAAGAGTGGAGGGCGTGTCGTATGTACTGCAGAAAATAAAAATATGGTAGAAGTCTTAAAACAAAGATGTTCTTTTATGAATTAAAGTGCAAAAATAATATAAATCATCTTCCTTCAGAACTGATCACCAGAGGATTGTCTTTTTTTCTAATCAGACTTTAGATGTAGTGAACTACAATACTTAGGTATAGCATACAAAAGTTCTTATCCAGATTTCAAAGGCAACATTTTAAAAGTATTTGGACATAACAAATATTTGCAGAATCAACAATCAAATAATTTAAACGTGTTCACATACTGTATTTTTCCTCTTCAATTAATGTTGTTCTATGACTCTTTATTGTAACATTAAGACAAACCCTCGCAATACCAACGTTCTACGAAGGGACGCTACCATATCACCTCCATGCCACAAGGGGCGTAGTGGAGTATTCGGCCCACACGATTGCTCTTCCGGGTACACGTCATGCCAACAGGAGTGTTTAATTTGTGCGCCTGCGCGTCTTCAACTCCTTCGCTGCTCAGGACTGGAAGAGACCACAGACGGTAAGCGTCGCTCCTTGTTTTTGTTGTTTTCTCATCAAACTACGCTTGAATTTGACACGAACATCTTATTTTTTTAAAATACAGACATTAATGTGGGATAATTTGGAGTCGTGTTAGATTCGTCGAAGTGTTTGATCTTACAATGCAAGATAACGTCATGGGATGGTCCACGTAAGCGTCCTTCACCATTAGTTGTATTTTATGTTAGCTACTTCAACGCTGACTGGACAGTCTTAATAAAGGCGTATTCAACTTAAATATTCCACCTACAAACACATACTGGGCTCAAGCTTAAATGCATACTGTATAATATTGTTACCTCTGCTTGTTACACGGCTATGACGCTATGTTCTGGTGTAGCTAACAGTAGTTAGCATATTTGTTTACTTGGCAGATGATGAAGATGCTGCACGTCCTTTTGGTTCTGGCCCTGCTCGCCTTGGGCTCTGGAGAGGAAGGAGCCCGTTTGCTGGCGTCCAAATCCTTGCTCAACCGCTACGCCGTGGAGGGTCGTGACCTGACCTTGCAGTATAACCTCTACAACGTGGGCTCCAGGTTGGAACATTAAATGGCACAGTGGCAGTTTCCATGATGTGTAATGTCGGTGTATCACAAATAACTTGTACTCTTTTGCAGTGCGGCTCTGGAGGTGGAACTGTCAGACGATTCCTTCCCTCCGGAGGACTTTGGAATTGTTTCGGGAATGCTGAATGTGAAATGGGACAGGATTGCACCGTATCCTCAGCAAGCATGTGTCTTATCGGGTTGTTGTGTTTATGTTACAGGAGTGACCACTGTTGTGACAGCTCCTCAAACACATCTTTGCTGTCATTCATTTTTTTTTGCATTTCTCTCTCTAAAATGTGTGTCTTTAAGTTGTCACCCTTAATGTGGGAACGTTCAGAGCCAGCAACGTGTCTCACACTGTTGTGTTGCGACCTCTGAAGGCCGGCTACTTCAACTTCACCTCCGCCTCCATCAGCTACCTGGCTCAGGAGGGCGGACAAGTTGTGGTAACGATCACATTGATTTTTTAATTTTTTAATAAATGAAAGCATTAACTGAATTGACTGAAGCTTGTATTTATCTTAGGTTGGCTACACCAGCGCCCCCGGCCAAGGAGGTATCCTGGCTCAAAGGGAGTTTGATCGTCGCTTTTCTCCACATTATGTAAGCTTTGCAGCCGCACGCAATGTTTTTTGCTCTGTTGAGTCTTGATGCTCACATGTTGTCCTTGCTTAGCTGGACTGGGCAGCCTTTGGTGTGATGACACTGCCCTCCATCGGCATCCCGCTGCTCCTTTGGTACTCCAGCAAGAGGAAGTACGACTCTCCAAAAGCTAAGAAGAACTGAGACGTCCGGGGGGTATGGGGGGGGCGACTCTATTAATTGAGGGTTAACTGGGCGCAGGATCTCTGAGAAGCTTAATAACCCATATTGGGGGTGAAAGGTGGAAGCAAAAGTACAGAACACGTTGATGACTGATCATGTCAGTCGAGTACAATTACAGTGTCAGTTGTTATTTTCTACTGTAATGTATTGAACTCGCGTTTGAAGTTGTTTGAATTCAATATCAATAAAAAAACTTTTTTTTTTTTACAAAAAAAGTTTCTTTTTATTGACGATGAGATTTAATTATAACGGAATGCATTTAATCTGTTTTATAATAATTATACAAGTAAACCTTTAATATGTGGAAGAATATAATACAGAATTTGCAGGCTCTAGTGATACTTGGGAATACTGTGAGGCGGGCACCAGAGAGATGTACTTTGAAGCGAGTTTAATCGCAACAAGGTTGTGTCCAGACTTTCATCTTAGAAATGGCAATATCATCATTTGGAGATACTCTTGGCTGAAAATTGATATCTCTTACTGAGCATTTCATCAGGGGATCAGTGCGATCCTCAAAATGCTACTCCCTTAATGCTGTTGAAATTAATCTTGCTCCAGGTTCACAAATGGTGATGCGGTCACTTATTGAACGGAGCGTCAATAATAAAATGCAAAATGAAATATTAATTTAGCCAATGTTACCAGACGCATATGTGGAAGCAGGCCATCCGTGACTACGCAGGCCATTAGTCTTCTTAGGTTACAATATTTGCTACAGAGGAGAACGCTCTTCTTTATTGTAACAAAAATAAAACTGGTTACCAAGAGAAAAAAGAAAACACAAAAAGTGTCAACACCGCCATCTAGTGGTCGTCCCGAGGTACAGCATGCGAACAAAATGGAATAAAAATATGAAAACAATAAACAGACGGACGTAGTTGCTGTAGTTTATTCATCTTTTAAATTGATACGTGTTGACAAATACATTTTGCACAGTGTTGCTCTTTCAAAAACAGTAAAATGGTATAATCATCAGTACTAAGTTTTAAGCATTTACACACTCAGCATTTTCTGCCTCGCTTGTTCTATGGCGGTGAAAGTGTTTTCGGCTGGGCGCAGCAGCTTGAGAAAAATAAAAACATGTTTCAAATCTGCTAAGCTAACTTGAGTTATGTTTCATGTTATGTTTGTATTATTAGTAGTAGTAATTACCTAATTATTAATATTATTACTAATTGCTTAATTAGCCAAATTACCTAATCACCTACCTAGTGATTCCTGTCTTTACTTGAAAATGTCAGCAAAAAAAATTACACAAAACATTATGAAATTGTAATATTAGGACCGCCACACGTTGGGCATCTCTGTGTGGAGTTTGCATGTTCTCCCCGTGTGTGTGTGGGTTTTCTCCGGGTACTCCGGTTTCCTCCCACATTCCAAAAACATGCATGTTAGGTTAATTGGCAACTCTAAATTGTCCATAGGTATGAATGTAAGTGTGAGTGTTTGTTTGTCTATATGTGCCCTGCGATTGACTGGCGACCAGTCCAGGGTGTACCCCGCCTCTCGCCCAAAGTCTGCTGGGATAGGCTCCAGCATACCTGCGACCCTAATGAGGATAAGCAGCATAGAAAATAAATGAATGAATAATATTATGACTTTATTCCCACAATATTTTAACTTTGTTTCCAAATTATTCATTCCCTACCCTAATATTCCAAAAATGACAACCTTATTTTGTTTTGTTTGTTTCTTAATATTGTGACATTTAAAAAAATTAGTTTTGGTTGGATTACAACTTCTTTCTCCTAATATTTTGACTTAATTTTTTGTAAAATTACTGCTAATTTTTCAGTGTTTGCTGTTTCCTTAAAGTTTTTTGTTAGATTGTATCTTTAGAATGTGCCGTGGGCAAATAAATCACTCAGACCGAACTTTGAACACCCCCGTTGTAAGGCAAGATATGTTACATATATTTAAAGGAAAAACTAAATTAAAATAAATACAAGTTATGGTGTTTAGAAACTTCTGAGAGCCCTATGTGGTCATCTAAAGAGCCACATCTGGCTCCCGAGCCATAAGTCCCCTACCCCTGCTCTATAGTGTGTATATACTTATAGAGAGATAAAAAAGAATGTGGATTTGCAGATACAGTTATCTTTTTGGAGGAAGTACTGAAATCAACTCGAATCTACCTTCATTGAAATAGTGATTTATCATACAGCGCTTTGCTGCATTGTAGCACTTCCGGATTTATTTTGACATCATGAGTATTCCGGAAGTGGAGTTGACTCAAACGCGGCTCTTGGCTTAACGAAGTGGCCAGTCTGACTCTGAATTTGAACGGCGGCTTCGTTCACTGGCGGGGCGGTACCGCGAACGCCTCTTATCCGAAACTCGCCGTGTGTGACGGTAATTCGGACGTGACATCAGCGAGGTGTCACGACATGCGTACCTTTTCCGCATTCGGATTGTGACGGCGAGCAGCGTGAGGATAAGCCGTGCGGAGAGGCGACCATTGGCAGGAACCAAGCCGACTAGAACACTCCTCCTCCCGTGTGAGTACATTCTGTTTCTAGGCACACTTGGATGGGTTCGGGTTAGGCATGGATGTCTTGCGCGCTGGAGTCCTCTGGGACCATGAAGTGGTCTTTGTCATTTAAATGTGAGAATATAATTATCTCATCGTTTTGTTATTGCAAATACTCAAAACTGCCGTGCTTTGTACGGCCCATTTTCTCTACGTGTCACAACAGGTTGGGATCTGCAAAGCAGTGGGGGTGTGTTTTGGTGAGATGGCCCGGAGCATGTTCAACGTGAAGCCATTGAAGCTCTTTCAACTTCAATTTGAGTTTTTTAAGTCTGTCTGAATGCACACTTTGACCCCCCCCCCCCCTCAATCTGTGCACCCTCAAAGAACCAGCAAACATGACAAGTCCTCATTAGTTTGACTGATTCACAGCGGGGGTGCCAACTGCCAACACAGGCAGCCCCGGCAAAACACATTAGAATCATGGGCATGGTGACACACAGAGTGACAGGACCCTTCAAAAGTGCGGCCTTGCAAGGTCGTACCGTACGTACGCATTCCAGGGTAAAGGAATCAGAAAGACAAAATACGTAGTAAGGATGTGTCGCTATAAAATGGACTTCCTGGATTGTGTTGCATGATTTTCCTCGCACCTCAGCAGCACATTTCCTTCAAGGTGTGGCTTGTGACGTAATATTTGCCAAGGACAGGAAAACGTGGAAAAACTAGTCGTAGCTGCCGTAGTTTATTTATAGGGCTCATGGTATTTGGAGTCTTAGAGATTCCACATTACTGTATTCAAAGTCTTGATGCTGGATTTAGACTACAGTATTTTCAAGTGTTTATACTGAGCCCTTTTGTGGGGGGTATAGCTTTAAAGGGGACCTGTCATGCTTTGACTCACAAAAGTGGTTACAATGTTGTATTCTCGTGTTAAACGTAAACGCTTCGGATGGCTCTGCACGCTGTATTTTACAGAGTTTGTTTGTTTGACGTCACGCAACAGAGACTTCTTTATATGGGCAACATTGAGCAATGGCTCCCACGAAAGCTCATTTTGTTTAGCTTTCCTAAAGAGGCAAGCATCAGGCAGAAGTGGTTGGAGTTGCTGATTCCCGGCCAGCAACAGAAAATTATGCTCATCTGTCGACGGCACTTCATACTGGACTGTTTTGTGAACATGGGCCAATACGAAGCCGGACTATCCGCCAAACTGTTGCTGAAGTCCGATGCCTTTCCAACGTTACTTGGTCGTGTTGAAGAATCCGAAGAGCAAGCTGGGGGGCCCGACATTATGTCAGGGGGGGGTGCGGGGCTTCCACGAACACTTTTCATTATTACCATATTTTTCGGGCGGTTAGGGGGTGCTGAAAACAAAGTTTGGGAACCAATGCATTAAGGAGTGGGACAGGAGGACACAATGATTAGCAACACCAGCATAGCTATGTGAGCTACAGTGCTAACATTACAGTCACGTTAACAGAAACATCATGCTATGTTAGATAATTTGATAAAGAAAAACAAAATGATCGAACTTCTGTAGATGAATAGAGCTGCAGGCTTTATCAAAGCCTGATTTAAAAAGTAAAATAAAATCTTCCTCTAGCTGAGGGCAGGACATTTCTACAAAGTTGTATGTGTAAGACAAAAGTAATGCTGCGAGGTCAGTTGGAGATGTTCCACTTGGTCCCTCCCAAGATGCAGATGATACCAGTCGAAAGTAAACAAAAAACATGGCTGACATCCAAAACGTTCAGTTTTCTGGAATGCATCATTACTTCCTCAGCATAGAGGGTGTAACATTGGACATTGCATTTTATCTCCCACTCCAAAAAAAATCCCCCAAATCAGTTGCACTATGTTGCTCTATGACCACTCCTTTACTCCCAAAGTGAGCTGGACTAACAGAAATCAGTCTCATGGTTACAACAATAGTAGTATTGAAGTGAAAATAACAAGCCTGGTCATTGGAAAGCAACTGCTGACCATATTTGGTATTAGCAATGAAGGCATGCTGTAGAATACTAAGCATATGTGCATTTTGAGAGTATTGTTCTTTATTCTCTACTAGTTCTTAAAAAATTAAACTGTTGCAGACTCACCTTTGCATTGAAAGAGTTTTTTTTTTTTTTACTGTGCTCGCATTGACTTCTATAGTGCCCCAAGTAGGGAAGTCTGGCACAGGAAGTGGATGTTCAACAGCTGATGTCATAATACTTTCAAGGCAGGGTTGTGCTATCATAACAGAAGTCAATGGGAAAGGGTGGGATCTAATACAAAAATATCTGACATTCAGTGCGCTGAGCTACAACTGAGAGAGCTGTTTTGCCTTTTTAGGTACATCTGAGGTGGAGGACCATGAGCCACTTGAGGTTTAATATGAACTAAGTGGAGCCAAGAAACAACCTGAAGTGAATCGGCATGGCCGTGTTCAAACCTGAGAATGTGGAGGACTTCTATGAGATCGGAGAAGTACTAGGAAGGTATGCTCACATTTAATTGTAAACATAAGGGACACTAGGATATACCCTTGCGAGATGCCATACGTATTTTTGTATGTGCCACTGTGGTCTACCGATTGCAGTGGACATTTTGGTCAAGTCCGAAAGGTTCGCGAATTGGCCACGGGGACGTATTGGGCCGGAAAGTTCCTAAAGCTTCGCAAGACCTCGTGCAGCCGACTGGGCTTGGACAGGAACCGCGTGGAGCAGGAGGTGGAGGTGCTCCAGGCTCTACAGCACCCTAACATCGTCGCCTTCAAAGACGTCTTTGAGAGTCGGTCGGAGGTGGTGCTCATTCTGGAGATGTGAGTTGACAAGATGGCATTTGTGTGTTTTGGATTTAGTCCCATTAGGTCAAAATGCTTTAGAAGACATGTTAACATACATGTCATAGAGATAACACGAAAGTCTTATAACCATTTGGCACATGGTCATTGACAATGACAATTAGTTTGGTATGGTTTGGTTTAATTAGTTTCGAACATGCATAAAATGTACAAAGAATTATTCATGTTACATTCCTCAGTTCTACAGGCCCGAAAAGGAGTAGGAAGAAGCAGAGCTTATTTAATCCTACCCCCTTCTCACATGATTTGCTAATACATACATGCCTACATACTCATACATACTGTGTGTATACATACATACACACATACATTCATATGTATACATACATATGAATGTATGTCATTTCTTTTTATTTATTTTGTAAAAAAAAAAAAAAATTTGTTTTCCTTTTCTTTCCTTCCCTCTTCCCGTGTTGACTTCCGGATTTCCGTTATATCCTCTTTTATCCTTCTTGCCATGATTATATGTTTAGTATCTATTCAGATGGTTGATATCTTTGACAGTCAGCACTCCTGCCCCTCCTGGACCTCCATGTAGCTTGATGTATATTTTTCTGTTGGTGCTCCAAGTACTTTGTATCTTTCCCTGCTTCCTCAAATCTTGTGCTTTCTTGGTGATGTCAGCGTTGCATTTTGTCAGATGCTCATTTAAGTAGACGTTTGTGCCTTTCAAGTTCTTCCTCTGTTTCAGCAGTGCAGTTTTGAATCCCTGTTGGTGAACTTGATGATGACAGGTGTGGTGTTGTTTCTGCCATACAGTGGGATGCAAGTATCAATGGTGTTGATATCGATATCCACCTCCTTTAATTGTAGGAAGCTGACAATCTGTTGCTTTGCTGAAGGAACATCCATTCCATCTGGTTCTCCACTGTTATAAGCTTCCTTGTCTTTTGACCCGGGTGTAACTCTGAGCCCTGTGAGGATCACATCATTCATTCTTAAATTCTGATCCAGCTCCTCCATTATAGTTTTAATTTGCTCAGTGATGTTATCCTTTGCTTCTTTCTCTTCCTCCAGAGTGGTGCGCCAGGCAGCATTATCCTTCAATAGGGTCCTGATATCATCCTGTAGAGCATTGACGTCGTTGCATAATACATGATTTACTTCCTTGGGGTTTTTAACCTACTTGAGGGCAGCACGCAAGGCCGCATTGTCTTCCAATATTGTTTTGATATCATTCTGCAGAACTCTAACATCCTTGCATAATGCTCTATTTTCTTCCATATGGTTTTTAGCTTCCTTAAGAGCAGCGTGCAAGGCAGCATTTCCTTTCAATAGTGGCTTTATATTATCCTGCAAAGCCTTGATATCAGTGATTTATTATCTGCCATAGGGTTTTTAACCTCTTTAAGAGCAGCACACAACGCAACATTTTTATCTAGCAACTTCTAAATATCTTCTTTTAGAGCTTTAGTTTCTTGGCTCAGTGCTCTATTTTCCTCCATAAGGTTTATGACATCACCATGGACTCCTAGGATCTTTTCGATGAGACTGTCATTCTGCAATTGTACATATTGAATCTGTGACTGCAATGCTTAAGGTCTGGTTCTGCTGCAGTCCACTCCTGTATCTCTTGCATCTGCATCTCCATTTCCATATCTCTTAACTTCTTATAGTCTTGCATCCAGGTCTCCCAGAAATGTTCCTCTTCTTCTTGTTTTTCTGATGTACTAAACTCATGGCTGTAGTCATCCTCCTCCACCACATTTTGTTCTTCTTGTTTTTCTGATGTACTAAACTAATGGCTATAGTAATCCTCCTCCTCCACATTTGGCAACAAGCCTGACGCTTGTGTTTTTGAGTCCATGTATCCAGGGCCAGTATCCAATTATAATAGATGCTTGCTTTGTTTTCTCTTTTCTTTTGTTTGGCATTGTTGCTATGCAACTGCTTTAAACTTCATTAATTAACCGGTTAGCTTGGCTTCCTATCAGCTTTTAGCACATGTAACTCGTTTATTTCAAGGAATCTGTACCTCTCGCCAATCCAAGTTAAGGTTGAGGGAATCAGCAACCAGTTGCGAGCTTGTGTTCATGAAATGCATTCAGAAAAGCACCAAAATAGTTGTTTATAGTTTCCTTTAGCAGAGCCTTGTACATCCTCTACAGTCAACAAAGGAAAAAAAAAATTGCTGTGAAGTACGTAGAAGGTTCTGATTGGTGGCGGCCATGTTTTTTTTTAAACCAATCTTTCTAAAATTTTTGGAATATTTGAAATTGTGGGCATCTACAACCATGTACAATAATTCTACTTTCTTCTCTACTTCTCATTAATTTCTGTTTTAAAACCGCAGTGTTAGCGGCGGCGAGCTGTTCGACTTCATCGCCGAGAAGGAGAACCTGACGGAAGAGGAAGCCATCGAGTTCATGAAGCAGATCCTGAACGGACTGGGCTTCATGCACACCAAGACCATCGCCCACTTTGACCTGAAGGTTTCTATTGCCAATGGACAATATTTGGACATGATGGTTAGCTTTCTAACAACATTGTCTCCATTCAGCCGGAAAACATTATGCTGTCAGACAAAGAGTGTCCTCATCCTAACATCAAACTCATTGACTTTGGCCTCGCGCACCGTTTTAACTCAGGGGAGGAGTACAGGAGCACAAGTGGAACCCCTCAGTACATCGGTGAGACCAAAACCCATCCGCTTACACTGTTGGCTTTGTTAATCCATTTGTAATGGTGTCACACTTATTGGATTTAGTGCCGCGATCCTAGAGAAACCCGGTTGCTGCTCGTGGTGAACGATTCTACATACACAACAGGTGCTTCAAATTTGTAACTGTGTCTCTGTTTTGTGCAGCCCCCGAGGTGATTAACAGTGAACCCCTGAACACAGCGGCAGATATGTGGTGAATATGCTGCAATTCCTGTCCTTGCACATTGTGTGTCCTGCACGGTTATTACATCTACAGCACATAATAGTGTGATTCTAAAGGCTTTTTTCCTCACCTTTCATTTATGATGCCCTCCCTACAGGAGCATAGGAGTTATTACCTACATACTGTAAGTGCTTCACATGGCAGGGACAAACAATAAACATGTCATTGGATCCCATTTGGTAATGTCCCCTTTATGCTGTGTCCTCAGCTTGAGCGGCTTGTCGCCGTTCCAGGGAGACACTGATGAAGAGACTCTAAAGAACGTCCTGGCTATGAATTACCGGCTGGACACGCACTACTTCAGCACCACCAGCTCCACAGCCAAAGACTTCATTCAGAAACTACTGGTGAAAAATCCCGAGTGGGTGTAGTCCATTCTTTTTTGTCATAAGTTTATGTTATTTTATTGGAAAAACTGCTATTTTGTTTTATTATTTAATTTTATATGTAAACTGTAGGTGGAGCCTTAAATCAAAATAAAACACTATTAGGGCCGCACGGTGGTCGAGTGGGTAGCACATTGGTCTCACAGTCAGGAGGTTCAGGGTTCGGATCTCCGTTGGGCATCTCTGTGTGGAGTTTACATGTTCTCCCCGTGCGTGCGTGGGTTTTCTCTGGGTACTCCGGTTTCCTCCCACATTCCAAAAACATGCATGTTAGGTTAATTGGCGACTCTAAATTGTCTATCGGTATGAATGTGAGTGTTTGGCTATATGTGCCCTGCGATTGACTGGCGACCAGTTGAGGGTGTACCCCGCCTCTTGCCCAAAGCCAGCTGGGATAGGCTCCAGCATACTTGCGACCCTAATGAGGATAAGCGGCATAGAAAATGAATGAATGAAAACAGTATTAGTTCTTTCAGCTACTTTTTCTTGGGCACCACCTAATGGTCAGATGACAAACTGCATTAATACTACTCTATTCTCTTTGATTTATCTTCTTCTTTTCCTTTCGGAATGTTTTAATAAAGCCAATATTAATATAATTGTTCAGGAAAAGTGGAGTGCACCACCTGGCTGCAACCAGCAGAGGTGCTCAAGAACTCAACAAAAATACTAAGAAGAAAAACTGTGTCTGATATGGATTGGCTACATGGCCTTAAATCCATATTGTCATACTATTTAAATGTTTGTCCTTAATTCTTCTTTGTTTATCTTTTTTGCATTTGTAGCCTTAAGGAGCAAAATACAACATCTGCCTTTGGGCTACTTTTAATTGGGTCAAGTGATAAAGTGCACTGATACTGCTCTACTCTGTTATTGAAGCACTTTTCTTATCAAGTCTTCTGTATTTTTATTTTTACCTTATTAACTATAGGGGGAGCCCGAGTAAAAACTAAAACAATATTGGCACTCCCTACTGGTCAAATCACAAACTGCAACCATAACTACAACTTGAAAATGTTCATCTTAGATAGTTTGATCATATTGTGTGTTTTTTTCAAAGTAATATATGTGGCTTTATGCATGTCAGTGACATTAAAGCTGCTCTTCTACTTTCAGTGACAGAATGACAGCTGAGGAATGTCTTCGCCATCCATGGATCAAGGTCCATCTTACATCTTTCTTAAAAAAAATACTATTTGACCTGTTTCTGATCTTTGCTTCTGACTACCTAATATTTTGTTGCAGCCCATCACACGCAAACAGATGGACAACAGGAATCGATCCTCGATCAATATGAAGAACTTTAAGAAGTTCAATGCCAGAAGGAAGTGGAAGGTAAAGGTGTTTGTTTTATCCTATATTTGGGCGCACTGTACTGTTGTCGTAATTGTAACAACTTTTCTCCTATGGCAAGATGTCCTATAACATGGTATGGATGTGTAACCGCCTGGTCCGCTTGAAACTTCTGTGCAAAGGCAGCTCTGATCCACCTGAGGTAACTTCACTTTGATTCTTCCCAATAAATACACTCACTAGAGTGCCTAACTGTATTACTGCTTATTGACAATGTCCTGCAGAGACAGTGCGAAAGCGACGTGGAGGACCTTGAAAGCAAGCCCACCTCTCTGCTGCGACGAAGACTCAGTAGCAGTTCATAGAGTCGGCCAGATGGGGCAGCAAAGCGCCATGTCTTCAACAGACCAGCTTTCTGCCTTGTAGGTGAATTTAAGGAATAGACTGTTTTTGTTCTGGAATCTGGTTCATTCTTGCTGTGGATATATGCAAAATGCATATCATGAAACAGTGGAATATTTGTTGGTTGCTGGACATTTTAAATCCAAAATGGCATGGAAAATATCCAATGTTTAATGTGTTTCCTGCATGCAAAGGCAGTACCCAATGCAATTATTGTGTCCAATGATGGGACATACTGGTGAATAACGTGTCAACAAAGACATGAGGTGGGAAAAAAACATGTTTTGTTGCAATGTATACACATTTGAATGAACTGTATACTCAAAATTCTCGCTTTGGTTCTTTAGAAAAACATTCCTACCTCAATGTCATATTAGTAGCATTATAGCCGCCACCTCCTGTGTAACGCAGTGTAGTTCAAAACATTATTTCATTCATATGGTAAAAACATCCTTTTTGGCTTTTAAGGATGATCTAACACTATCATTTGCTTGGTGTTTAATGATTCATTCTGCCGTCTAATCATAAAAATGGTGTAAAAATATATATGCCGTATATATAAATTGTTGTTAAAGATTGTTTGTTTATGGCGTAATTGTCTTTCCCTGTGATGCAACTGAAAAAAAGCATATAATGCACTGGTCATTTTATTTTTTTTAGTAAGAAATATATATATTTTTTAAAAATTCCAACAGCTTATGGTGTATTTTTTAAACAAAGTGTCTTATATTTTTTAACGAATTGGTGCAAGAATATTTGATACTATGTTAAGTTCGAGGGCCTCCTGTAATAAATAGGGTCAGCAACCCATAATATATTGTCCTAACGACAAAGTTGAAGTATCTTCTGTTCTAAATAGCGTGTGCAGCAAAAACAGACACAAAGTTTACCATGAGCTTTTCCTCCCCCATTTAAACATTTTTAAAGAACACAAAGTAGAACAACTACAGGGTTGATTTGCACATAAAAAGTGATTTCCTGCTGCTCGTTGTGAATAGATCGGATGTGAAAAGTGCTGTAAACAACATAAATCTGACAGTTGTTGAGGAATGGAGGAAGAGGAGAAAGATGTGATGTGAGCCGAGAGCGAGTGAGGAGTGGGCGGGGCTTCCAGAGGTGATTAGCTAGAAACAAATAAGTTGATTAAATAATGGTATTCATATATTCTTTTTGTAACATATTTGGATTATTGTAGGTTGGAATAAAAATCTTAAATGGAAGGATTTTGAAGGCATGCTTACATGGAGGTCATGTCATTGAGTGCATGGTCCAGTTCCTCGCTGATGGCTTTGTATTTGAGTTTCTGTGCGTAAAGCTCATCTGTGCAAAGAAACAATGCAACACGCTGGGATTAGCAACATGGCAATTTAACAGCAACATGCCATATAGGCTGCATTAAGTAATTAGTGCATCCCTGCGTAGACACGAATCAGCCCCACGTATTTCTTATTTAAAACAATTTTCTTTATGCGTGCCCATTCGTGCGTTTTCTCTGTGAAAATATGGCTTTTTTTGCAGAAAACCCATCCTATTAAACATAAGTCAGTAAAAATGTCATAATTAAGCAAGCGTGTACAGCATAATACAGCATAAATATGTCGCTGCTGCAGAAGTAGCTTTGTTACAACCTGGCCTCAAAATTGCAGCAAGTCAACTGTAAATGATTACTGGAATTACAACAGGCAAGCAGTGTGGATTATGTAGACTACAAACGTGGAGGGAGATGGAGGCGGCACAACAGGACAAAGATTGCGGTCTCATGACGACAAGGCTAAAGGCTAGGCTGTGCATCCAATTCCAAATGTTCTACTGATCATCTTCTGTTGTCATTCAGAAGCAGGGGTGTCATGAGACTAGACGATCCACAAGATTTGGTCTACAAAAACCAGATTTTAGCTTTACTTTTAAAGAAATATGGCAAAATATGAAAAAATATGACAACATATTGTAGTCTACACTTTGTAAATATGCTGGCGACCCTACCTCCACCTACCAAGACAAAAACCTGACTAACAAAAGGTCTCACTCCGTTCATGCCGTTGTTTTATTGAACAATGGAAATCAATGCAGAACAAACCCTCTTCCTGCCCGTTCAGAGGAGAGACACGCAGAAAACAGAGATGCATACTCGGGGTGTCGCGAGACCCATAAAAACTACAGTAAATAAATATAAAAAATGTATGACAAAATATTGCAATCTAGAATTTTCCTTTCTGCCTAGTTACACTCTTCCGCACTCTGTGTGTATGCTAGCGGCCCCGCCTCCACCCACCAAGACAAAGAGACTGTATGATTGACAAAAGGGTTCACTTCATTCATGCCACCAAGGTGCCAGAGTGAACCGTGGAAAGTGACGGGGAAAACAGACACGCATGCACATGGCAACATATTGAGGCAGGGAAAATTATCAAGTTCACTTTCATTTAATTTGTGATGAATTAATTTATAATTGTCCCAGGCCTAGTGCTCATGAGACATTTTTTTCTGACCAAGAAGACTTGTCATTTTTTATCTTGTGAGATCTTGTAATTCAAGATCTTGTGACACCTCTATTCAATAATGGCGAGTACCAATACATTGAACAATTTCAATGTGGTTAAAAATTGTGTGAGACCTATCATATACTACGGACGTCACAAATAGGCATTACCTTCCAGATCATCAATAGTCTTCTCCAGCTTGGCCACAGACCTTTCAGCAAACTCAGCTCTGGTCTCAGCCTGACGTTACATCAACGCAAATGTCAACATATCCACCATCCACAGGGATTTAAAGTGTAAAAACACTGCAATGCTTTACCTCTTTCAGCTTGTCTGTCAGAATCTTGATCTCTTCCTCGTATTTGTCCTCTTTCTGAGAGTACTGGGTGTACAAATAGCTCAAATCAATACAACACAGTTCCAATTTAGTTTTGGATTTGTCTTTGCTATTTGTAAACAATCAGGTACCTTCTCAGCCTGTGCCTCCAGGGACTTCAGGTTATTGGTAACGTTCTTCAGTTCCTCCTCAAGCTCAGCACATTTCCTGGTGTCATTTTTGGGTTGAACCAAACAAACGGGAAGAGAAAAACGAAAACAAGTGTATGAGTTAAAAAAAATATATATATATATGTGTGTATATATATATATATAAACAAGTGTATGAGTTAAAATATATATATGTATATATGTATATATATAAGGAAATTATATTTACTTATCGAAATTATTACTACTTATTCACTTCTCATTGCTCTCATAGCAATGAGAAGTGAATAAGTAATAAACAAAAAAACAGACACTCACGCCTCAGCCAGCTCGGCCCTCTCTTCTGTACGCTCCAGCTCCCCTTCCACGATCACCAGCTTACGGGCCACCTGAACACATCACAACACTCAATACTGTTGATATGTGAAGCACCTAGTGACCTTCGACCTCCTCGAGGACCGCAAGCTCACCTCTTCGTACTTGCGGTCGGAATCCTCTGCGATGTGCTTGGCCTCCTTCAGCTGGATCTCCTGGAGCTCCATCTTCTCTTCGTCTTTGAGAGCCCTGTTCTCGATCACCTTCATGCCTCTGCAAGCACATTAGACACATTAGTCCATCATGTCCGTCCACTCTTCCACCATTGTTGTGTAACATTAACCCTTAAAATTCACTCACACATTTGACCCTCATGACAAAATAACATCAGCTTTCGCAAAACTGCTGTAAACATATCATATATAATTTTTTTTAAACCTACGTCTGCCTAAAATATTCCTTCATTTATTTTCTATGCCGCTTATCCTCAGTAGGGTCGCAGGTATGCTGGAGCCTATCCCAGCTGGTTTTGGGCGAGAGGTGGGGTACACCCTGAACTGGTCGCCAGTCAATCACACAGACAAACAAACATTCACACTCACACCGATAGACAATTTAGAGTCGCCAATTAACCTAACATGCATGTTTTTGGAATGTGGGAGGAAACCGGAGTACCCAGAGAAATAAATATACATAAATATAAATAAATAGCAAGCAGATATACACTTTTTAATCCTTTTATTTATTTTTTTATATACAGACCATTCCAAACATCACTAGGGACGCACACAGGTGCAGAATTGTGCTGCATCCTTTGAATAGGACAAAGTGGCACCACCTGGTGGACAAATATAAACATTGCAAAAAAAACGACAACTTGCCCAAAATGAAATCCTAACATAGAGTATTGTACTCCAATGAATTTAAGACCTTTTTGGGCATGAGGAAGAAATATTTCACATTTTCGGAGGCATCGCCATTTTAGGCTAATTTAAAAACACTGAATCTAAAACGTTATAAAAATTAAATATCCTTTGGTAAATTACACCTATTTTCATTCAGCACAGCGTAAATGAATGAAGTGCACAAGATGTCTCCATGATCTATTATTAGAAAAAAAAAAATCACCTCTCGCTCTCGTCGGCCGCCTTCTCGGCCTCCTCCAGCTTCTGCAGAGCAGTTGCCAGCCTCTCCTGAGCTCGGTCCAACTCTTCCTCCACTAGCTGGATGCGCCTGTTCAGGGAGGCCACCTCCGCCTCCGCCTGGGTGCACACACACACACACGATGCAGGCTGAGTCAAACTAGTGTAGGCTATATGCTGATGTTTCAGATGGAGGTATTGAAGGAACAAGGCCTAAAAGCTAACCAAGTAGCAATGTTGCTAAAGAATGAAAAATATCAATTAGTTAGATGACTGATCGTGTGACTTATTAGCTGTTAGATTTACTCAGTGGCTTCTTAAAATGCTCATTTTGATGTCAATTTCAACAAAGAGGTTTCTTTGTATTGGTCCTATCTTTGCCGACATTGTCTAACTCTCAATTCTTAGTTGGAATTCCCAATTCCAATATCAACGATACCGATACCTGCAACTTCACATATTTGTTGCCATGGAATTAACAGGTCTCTGTTGTAAAGCTAATGGATACAGCATCAGCTTCTCGGTGTGGCTGTAAACAACATTGTAAAACACCACAGAAAGCAAAGTGTGGCTCGAGGAACTCCACGGGTTTGTTTTTTGTTTTATTTTAAACCAGCGCTGCCACGAGTGACTGCCTTTCAAGCAGCTCTGTTTGTTCTCTCACTGTTATCAACTTATATTCTGTCCTATAGATATGGACCCGTCCACGTCGAGACTTGTTTATTCAAGCACATTTTTACGATTACATCGGTGTGATTTCCTGTTTACCCATTGAGGCAAAAAAGCTGTAATCAAGGCAACAGATCAGGGACTAAGATCCGTACCAAAGCCATAAGGCTAGCAAGGAAGTAGACATTCAAGTCAACCATGAATTTACTGCCAAACAAGATCTTTTTTTTGTTTTTGTTTTTTAAAGCCACATATTTTTATACTGCATCACTTGCATGATTAAATTATATAAATTATTTAAATAAATGGTTTATATTACATAAATCATAAATTGTAAATATCATTTTTCTATATTAAATACTGTATAGTAATAATAATCTGTTAAATAACTAAAAATTCATTATTTTTCAATAGATTGATAATGTAATTGTTATTATTAATTGTTTTAACTATCTATATACTTATATGTATTTACTTATAGTACTTATAATATATAAAATTATATATTTATATTATAGTAATATTGTTATTTATATATTATATATTAATATATTATATATTTTGTTTACCTAAAAATACAAATAACGTTTAATAAACACATACAAATTATATATTATATATATATACAGTACAGTCAACATACATATATATACAGACAAACAAGCATTTACACTCACATTCACACTCTAATGGACAATTTACAGTGGCCAATGAAGCTAACATGCATGTTTTTGGAATGTGGGAGGAAACCGGAGTACCTGGAGAAAACCCACGCACGCACGGGGAGAACATGCAAACACCACACAGAAATGCCCAACGGAGATTCGAACCCTGAACCTCCTGACTGTGAGGCCAACATGCTACTCATTAAGCCACCGTGTGGCCCATAATTGTTTTTATTTTACGTAAATAGAATCAACAATAATTTATACTATAACTACATTAGGAAAAACGTGAAAAAATCTATAAATATTACAAAAAATGACAATCGCTCAGTCAGTGGGATAAATTTAATTTCTCATCTTAATGTCAGAGTATTAAGGCTATAATTGGATATATTAAGCCTTTAACAAGTACTGCAGATAGATTCTCAAACTGTGGTGCAAAAACCACAGGTAGTACACGCAGGATCCCTCTAGTGGTACTCGGGATTTATTTTTTTTAATGAAAACCTTAGAGACATACGCACATGAAATAATGACGCAAACATAAATGTATTAACCAAAGATTATAAAGGAATTTTCCTTTGCTAAAATATGAATGTCCTTAAGCCACAAATGATGAATACCAGACACGTATTCGCAGCTAAAACTGTCACGCGGTGGTAGTAAAAACGGATATGCCACTCGGAGGCTGTACTTGTCGTAAATAGTTTGAGAATTTTATGAATGATACAGCCAAGGTTTTATTCGTTTCGCTTAAAAAACGAACCCGATCTTCCCAACGCGCACCATTAAAAATGATACTCTTTCGTCCAAGCTCGGGCAGCGGGTGGTGAAGGATGTACCTAAAAAGGAGTGGTGCCATTGTTAAGCTAAGCGTCGAGGTTTAGCGGCTGACATCATGGCCTAAGCAGGCCTCCCAATCCTTACACCCCCCCCAAACACACAGCTGTTGGGTCGGTGGGGGCATCTCCATCCAGGGCATGAGGAGAATGGAATGCCGTGGTGAGGAGCTGCTTGATGAGGCTTGATTTACACTGCCGGCTTTTATCATACATACTGCGTGACAATATTAGACTGACATTAGCGGTAGGTTACCGGGTAGGAATGAAGTACATGACAAAACTGGTATTTTTTCGAAGGTTTATGGCGCATTACTCACGTCAGCGGCCTTCTTGTCGGCCACCTCCAGCTTCTCCTGAGCATCCTTCAGTGCCTCGGAGTATTTGTCCAGCTCGTCCTCCGTCCCCTTCAGCTTCTTTTGCATCTGCAGGAGCTCGTCTTCATGCTAGGAGAAGACAAGTTAAAACAGACGCCTCCCTTATCATGTTTTCCCAGCCCTACCTGTTTGCTTCTGTCCTCTGCCGCTTTCTTGTCCGCCTCTGCCTGCTCCGCCTGGTCCAGAGCGTTCTCCTTGTCCAGTTTGAGCATGAGCATCTTCTTCTTGATGGCCTCCATCTTGGCAAATGTTTATTTGTCTTTTTTTTTCTTTGAACAAGAAGAACGAACAACGGCAAAATGAGGACGGACGGACGGACGGCCTGGCAATGTGGATGAGACACCAAACTCTGACCAAGATGGAAGGCGAGCTTTTATACAGCTTGGATGAAGTGACACTCCCACTTTGGAGAATCCTGGGGATCATCCACAAGGGCGCACCCTCCATTTGTCCACTAAAATGGTGTATTTTTCACCCTAGGACTCAAAACAGGCCCCTAATTCTTCCAGTAACCTCACTTTCTAGTCTTTTAACCATCATCCAAATATCTGCTTAAAAACAAAAAAAAAATATTTTCTCTTTAATCCCATGTAATGCTGCTACTTTAGCACGTTGACTCACAGCTGTTGCCGCCGTCAAGCAAGCAGTTCTAATCTCATCTGACACCAAGTGTCAGTCGGACATAATTCAGCTTTGGTGGCACTGACTCAATAGCAGCAACATGTCAGACACATCCGACCGGCAAGTGAAATGTCGCCATCCACTCAGCGCATGTCTCAGAGTTTACCTCCTGCTTTGTGTTTAGAAAACACAAAGGTAATGCCCAGGTTTTTTGTTAGATGGGAATAAAACAGTATCCATGTAGAAAATTGCACCAATTAACCTAACCGGAAATCCCCAGTTTTGCCCCCTAGTGGCTCGATGTGCGCAGGGAATGGCATCTCAGCCATCTGATTGGATGATTTGTATGCGCTATGATTTTCTAGCATCATTGACTAACTATTAATTGAAATAATTTTTTCTAGAGTTTAAAAATACATTAAATTGATTAAACGGCTAAAAAACCCAATATATGTATATTTAAATACAAAGCTTTAATCTCTTATTATTAGTATGAACATTTTTTGATTTTTGTCTTATATCATTTTTGCTGTTTTTTTTCTTTCACCCTGGGGCAATAGAAAATTAGCCGAACTTTGAAGACACCGCATTTAAGACCTCTTCCACCATCGTCGTCATATAACTAATCTTCTGATTCGATTGATTTAATTGATTTCTACTTTTAATTAATTTAATTAATAATTACATTAAGTTAATTGATTTAATTTAATTTAATTTCACGTTACTTTGGACTTTTTATGCTCCCTGCGCTAGCACAAATATTTATTTATTTCTCCCAGTACTGTGTACACAATATCGTAACTAGTCTAGACTAGTTAAGACGCCCAGCATCAAAGAAAAATCATTGCTCTTCTGTTTTTTAATTGGTCTAACTTGAATTAATTAAACTATATTTACTTGAGTTGAAATTTTTCTTATTAAAAATAGTATAACCGTAATATTTTTTACTGTACAAATATTATAAAACAACCAGTAGAGCGTGTCAGTGTGGCGTGGTTGGCATGATGGTTACTTACCTGCAATCCCCCTTATAGTTCCTCCATAATTAAAAAACAAAACAAAACACCTTGTCAGGGAACTTTGTACAGTTACTGTGTATTACCCTGTACTAATGATAGTGACGGGGAGTGCCTAACGAATTGACACGCATGTGTGTAGGTCTTAACATACACTACTGGATGGGAATAATAATAATGCATTTTACGGTGATTGGTTGTGGTGATGCCTGGCGAGGTGGAAGAAAAACAACGCAACATTCCGGCCTTGTAACTTTATTCCGTCACCTGGCCTGTGGTGCCTATAATTGGGGGTCTCCTGGGAAAGAGGGGTACAGTGGCAACGGCAAGTTCATACATGGAAATGGGGGCGGGGTAGGTGACTATGTGAGTAATTCCCCTCTGTGGGCCCCAGTTGGGTTATTAATAAACATCTTTTGGCTGACATTGTCTGGAGGATTAGGATGAGGAGTCTCAGTGAGTACGTGTGCTCGCCTTTCTATCTTTGTGTGCCATCCCGCTTTTATTGTCGGGAAGCCTTTTTTTTTTTCTTTTGCAGTGAGAGCTCTGTCTAATAGTTTGACCACTCTCTGTATGCTATTATACCAACACTAAAGCTTTTGTATGACATTTTATTTCTGTGTATACAATCCATATGACAAAAAGTAAGCATAGTCTTTCTGGTTATAACAAACAATTCATGTAATACATCATTTCTCACATCAGGCTGTGCGTCCATAAACCTTTAACAAAAGCTAATATACAGTAACAGCAGGAGCATACAATACATTCATACCAGAAAAGTCTTTGATTAATAAGATTGTCAGGTGTTTTGAAATGAGATGAATGCACAACAAAGCTGAAAAAATGGTGTCTATTGCGCTGAAATGAAGGTGAAATCAGTTTTTAAACATGCAAAACAACCAACAAATACACTTCTGATTGACTAGTTGAAAGGTATTGATGTTATTAACCAGACCTTTAGTTTATTGCGAGAAAGTGCAACACTATAGTGTGTTTAGAAACGTTTATCTGAAATGGCGCTTTATAGAAATTAGATGATGATAGATAAAAATGTCATCTGTGTACTTTTTTATAAATTATATCAATTTATATGTTATTAGACAACACTACTAAAACTCCAATTCACCATTATTGCCCTTTTAAATAAATCATAGTTTTTTGCTTCCTGATGTGGCTTTTTGGTGCAGTACTAAATATTTCTGAATTGTTTTAGCATGAAAAGTATGGGTATCACAATTCGTGAGATTAAAACATGACAAGGCTTACAAAAAAAAGTCTCATGGGCACTAAGCTTGAGACGATAATAAATGAGTCAATTTCTCACACAATTACTCGTCTGTTTTCCTCCTCTCTCGCCTCCAAACAGGTAGGAAGAGAGTTCACTCTGTGCATTGGTTTCGGCACCTTGGTGTTTGTTTCGTAGAACAACGGCGTGAAACGAAGTGAGCCCTTTTGTCAGTCATACAATCTCTTTGTCATGGTGGATGGAGGCGGGGCTGCTAGCATACACACAGAGTGCAATGCAAGGTAATGTAGCAGAAATGAAATTAGAATATTGTAATATATTGTTTTATATTTTTTCATTGTACTCTTCTTTAAAGTAGTGTTAACTTGTAGACCAAATCTCATCGGTCTCGTGTGAATCGTCTCGTCTAGTGACACCCGTAAAGAAAAGGTATTGTTGATTATTTGTACAGCCCTAGTAGTGTTATTTGCGTGTTCCCTTTTAAACCTTTGGTCCAGTGGAAGTAAATCATGCAAACGACACAACACAATCACCAGCCTTGAAGCCAGAAAGCGGTAAAGCAGCTAAAAACAATAATAGTAATAATAAATAAACATCGTCAGAGTGGACAGAAATATACTCAGGCGTAATAATGGCTTTTTGTTTTTGAGTAGAACCTGTTGCAAACATGGTGCGGAAGATCAGTTCTCCTCTGGAATGTCTTGGAAATCTGGCAAAACACATGGAATTAAAATGAGCAAATCACATTAAGACCCGCCCCTTTACTAGTTACAGTATGTCTACCAATAAGTTTCTCCATCTAAATAGCTAATATATTTTCTTAAAAGGGCACAATTTATGATGCAGCTCTGAGTGGACAGCGGGCGTGTACCTAATGAAATGTCCAGAGTCTGACCTCGGGAGCTTTCAGACGCCTCCTCCTCTTCATCAGCATCATCATCATCAGACGTCATGTCCACTTCTACATCGCTTCCTCCCTGAGTCGCGTCTGATTGCTGGACAGCTTCTTGGTTGCACCAATGGGAACCACTAGAGTCTTCCCCGCTAGGCTGGACACATGAAAATACGTCTGAATAAAGCTTTTAAAACATGAATCGAGTTTTCTTACCTGCGTGGCCGCGTCCCCCTGCTCCTGCGAGGAAGCCCCGCTGCACACCTTCATGTGTCTGACCTGCTTCTCCAGCTTGGCCCGGGCCCTCTCGCTGTCCTTGAAGCGGCTCTCAGCGTCACGCAGCCTCAGCAGCTCCTCCTGTAGCAGGCTGTGTTGTCTCTGCAACAAAGCCAGCTCCCCGATAGTCGACCCAGTGCTGGCATCCCGGTTTTGGCGCCACGAACCTGTCGAGGCTGGCGACACCGCGTCCTCCTGTTGCAGAAGCAGCTCCAGGATGGAGTCCTGCTTGATGACGGCGGCCTGAAGGGGACAGGTACTATCTGTGTTATAAATCATGCATCCAGAGGAAGTGGTATCTCTTACTGTGAAAATACACATGTAGTCATGTGTCAACAGGAAGTGGGAGCTCTTATTGGGAACATACAGTGATTATTGTGTATTCAGCAGAAACAGTAGCTGATTCTAAAAACTAAAGTTGTTTTATTTTATTATAGTTATTGAATTATGTACAGTTATATTAGTGGTAGCTTTAATTGCGAAGAGTTTGTTAAACAGAAGAAAATGGTAGTTCTCATTAGGGACATTTTTAGGTTGTTAATGACCATTAGGAGGATGTGGTGGCTCTTATTGTGAAAGTACAGGTCTTTCACAGGTCTACTGTACATTATTTGGAGGATGTTGTTGCTCATATTATGATGATATAATAATAATAGTAGCAATGGTAGTACCACTTATTGTGAATTACTGTTGTTGTCACTTATTAGACAGGAGCATTAGCTCTTATTGTGAAAACGGAAAAGGAAACAGTTTAATTTTATTGTGACAATACAATACTGTAGCCACCTTAATTTTTATTGTGAAAATACATTTGTCATCATGTATTAGGCATCATGTATTAGGGGGAAATGATTGTATTACATTGTGAGTGTATGATACTGTATCAGTCTAAATGTATTGGAGGAGGAAGTGGTGGCTCTTATTGTGAAATGTGTCATGTATTAGGAGGAAGTGATATTTCATTCTGAGCATACAATACCGTATTAATTTGAATCTTCCGTATAAGGAAGAAGTAGCTCTTATTGCCAAAATACAGCTCTCCTTCTATATTATGAGGAAGTGGTTGCATTTTATTGTGAAGATACATTATAATTTATTGTATTAGGTATCTCTTGATGTGAAAATACAGTTGTCATTATGTATTAGACGAAAGTGGTTGTATTTCAATATGAAGATACAGTATCAATCACAATATCATCACAATGTATTAAGTGGATGTTGTTGCCCAAATTGTGAAAATATGCTCTATTAGAGAAAGTATGATTGATTATTATAGTTATTGCAGTGATACAAAAATGCGGTTATAAATTATATGAGTATGTTGTCGTATAAGTTAAAGTGTTTTTACTTACCTGGAGTGCATGAAGATACACACTAAGATTCATCAACCTCTGACAGATCTCCTGTCAAATACAAGCAACATATTTATTATTAAGTGAGGTGTGTAGTCATAATATTAAACAATGTAGTGTTTCACAATATAGATTATGTGCACTCACCTTTGCTGCAGGGAATTCATGTGCCCCATTGACAATAAGCTCATAATCACCTGCACAGAGGTCAAAAAAGTAACATTTACACAGTTTCTGGTTCTGGAAAATGACCCAACAAGCCCAAATATGTGTAAAAACTGACTGCTTTCTGTCATTTCCACGTGGTTGTGATGGCACAGCAGAGGGATGTCCACACTGGAACCCAGAAGAAGCTCGCTTAGTCGGTCCACTGTGAAGACAAGCAACAAAAATCACATTTGCAGCATCGTTGGTCATTTTGAATGGGAACATACCTTCTGTTGTGGCATCCATAAGGAACTTCTCCGCCCGGGGGGCTTGCGGTGTGTCCGCCCTGAACAAGTACCGCGTGATGGGGGGCTCTAGGTCTTCCTGGCAACTTGTCACCTGGGCCAGCTCACAGAAGAGAGTCACCCTCTCCTGCAGGAGCTCCAACATCTCCCTGTCTTTTTGATGGAGGTCAGCTGCCGGGGGGAACAATCAGCCAATCAGTCATGCATCTTGCAGCAATCTAATTTTTGGTTTACTGTTTACCTTTGAGTCTCCTGAGATGGGCCTTCTGCTCTGTCTCTATAAGGGGGAACTCCTCCCGTGATGGACACCTGACCGCCATAGTCACATAAATACATATTGTACAAATGAACAAAGTTATGATAAAACATCTTTTGTTGTGTTTTATTCCCCCACTTGCTGACGGTGCGCTGAATATGTCGTATCCACATGTTCTTGTCGTCTTTGGAGGTAGCGTGGACCTCGTACATTTCCGGAGGAGAGGAGTCGCTGATGAGGAACATGCCTCTCTCCTGGTTGGCTATGTCTCTCACAATAAGGTTCTGCAGGGACAGCACAGGAGGCTTGTCCTGGAGAGTGTGTCAGAAAATGGGTACAACAACTCATACTCATACAATTTGTGCTTTTGTGTGTATATCTTACCAGGCATGGAAAGATGTACCTCTGGTCTTTCTCCTGCAGAAACACCAGGATGTCGGTCATCAGTAGAACCTGCACATCTTCACACAAACACAATGTTACCACTGAGCCATATTTCAACCACCCTGTGGTAGAGCCTTTGTTCATTAGTAAAACAGTGCATCGCATACTCTTTTACAGAGGTGTGAAAAAGTGTTTGTCCCCTTCCTGACTTCTGATTTGTTTGCATGTTTGTCAAACTTAAATGTTTCAGATCATCAAACAAATTTAAATATTAGTCAATGACAGCGCAACTGAACACAAAATGCAGTTTTTAGATTAAACTTTTTATTACTAAGAGAGAAAAAAATTCAAAGCTACATGGCCCACTGTGAAAAAGTGATTGTCCCATAAACCTAATAACTTGTTGGGCCATCCTTAGCCCCAACAACAGCAATCAAGCGTTTGTCATAACTTGCAATGACTCTCTTACAGAGCTGTGGAAGAAAATTCTAACTCATCTCAGGTCAACTCATCTTTGCAGAATTGTTGTCAGCCATGTTGGAGGCTTTTCCAGCATGAAGCCCCTTAAGGTCATGCCACAGCAGTTCAATAGGACTCGGTTTAGATTATTTTTATCCATAATAATAAAATGTTGTATTTAAAAACAGCATATTGTGTTCAGTTGCGTTGTCATTGACTAATTACAATTTTTCATGATCATCCATCCATTTTCTATGCCGCTTATCCTCATTAGGATCCCGGGTGTTGCTGACTTCGGGCGAGAGGGTACACCCTGGACTGGTCGCCAGTCAATCGCAGGGCAGACAAACAACCATTCACACTCACATTCATACCAATTCATAAAGTCGCCAATTAACCTAACATGCATGTTTTGAGAATGTGAGAGAGTACCAGAAGAAAACCCACACACGCACAGGGAGAACATGCAAACTCCACACAGACATGATCTGAAACATTTAAGTGTGACAAACATGCAAACAAAAAGAAAAAAAAAAAATCAGGAACACTTTTTCACACCACTGTTTTCACCTTTGAGTCTGGATCCTGGAGTTTTCCAAAACAGCATTCCTTCATGTACAAGTCTACGGCGGAGCAGCTCGGCAGGCCTGAACAGTCCGCCGTCCCTCACTCTGGCCTCAGCTCGTTGGTCCAGCTTGGCATGAATCTCCTGCATCCGCTGAGACTTCTCCATTTCCTCCATCTGCCACACAGGAAGTGAACAAGAAAGAAAGCATTTGGACATGTTTGAGTCAACTAGGTTAGCCACCTTGTTTTTTGTTTAAAACTGAATTTGAAAATACCTGTTGATCGATTGAATTGAGAAGATCTCTGACCATGGACAGAGCATGCGCTATAGACGACGCTTCTTCCTCATCATCTGCAAGACCAGACAATTATATAAAGCCTGCAGATAACAGGTAATATGTCATATACAGAGTATGCCAATGTACCAACAGTGTTGTCCAAAATACGCTGAATAAGGACGGGATATTTGGAGATGCGCTGAGTCACCAGCAAGATGCATTCTTGGACGCCATGGCAACGCAGCCACGGTCCTCGACTCACACGCTGCCCACAGAAAAAACACGTCAAACATCACGTCTCGGCTTCTTATCACACTCTCCCAATCTGGATGATTGAAGCGTCTCACCCGGATGAAGCACTGGAACCTTTTATCTCTGGCCAGCAGCGACTTGTACAACTTGAGAGCCTTCAAGTGGCGACTGCAGAACTCCGCATAGGTCTTCCTCATGTCGTCAGCGCTCTGGCCTGAGAACTGGAACAGTTACACGGTAAACAGTTACATATACAGTCAAACTTCGGTTTCCGTACACCCAAATTTTCACCAGATTCGTTTTTTATCAAACATTAACCAAAATTTTGCCTCAGTTTTTGTGCAGTATTGCAAATACTAGGGCTGTCACCAGACACCCAGTCCACAAGAAGAGATGATACATGAGACTAGGCCAGACAAGGATTTAACATTACATTGCAATCTGCTAATTTAATCTTGCATTGTGCCTTGTGAGGCGCAATGCAATCGGCATTGCAATAAAAATAGCAATCTGTGTCTATGCTACCGACCCCACATACACCCGGCAAGACAAAGTGACTGAATGACTGACAAAAGGACTGGTTCCGTTTGTGCTGTTGTTCTATGGAACAGATGCCCCAAAGAGCTGAAACGGATGCACAGAGCGAACTCTTTTCCTGTTTGCAATGTATTGAGGTGGGCAAAATTATCAAGTTCACTTTCATTTATTGTGTGATTAATTTTATTTTTTGTGACAGTCCTAGTGGCCACGAGGCGTTTTAACCTCGCAAGATCGTACAAATTTTTTAGCAAAATTGAGTACCCTACGCATGAAATTTGTATTGAGTGTGACTGCTAAGTAGCACACCACGGGGCCAAATGAAGTTGTGAGTGTCCGCAATTTCCTAAAGATGGTGAGAAACATTGAAATTGATCACATCAGTATGTACGGAAAGTCTGCATCAACAGTAAGATTTAGCCATTTGTCATTTAGAATTAATTTTTTTCACATTCATTTCTACATGTAAAACTATAATTATTCTGTCTACAATGCAGTTTTTGTTAATATTTTTGGTTGTCTGGAACGGACCAATTGGATTTAAATCATTTCATATCGGACTCTGTTGACGTTCAATCTTTTGTAATTAATTGATAACAAAAACCAAGGTATCACTCTAAATGACATTTGTGGAGCCTTCTATGTGTTGTGGTCAAAATACTTTGAAAGACATGCTAGCATACTGTACTTGTAATGGTCAGTGAGTTACGGACAATTAGTTGCTAAGTAAGTAAGATGTCTTGATGGCAGCCATGTTTTTCAACCAGTCTTGCTCAAACTTTACACACTCATGCTTGGCAGTCCCGTAAAGGTGTGTATCGAAATCCGGTGTGATTGGGTTAAACACCCTAGAGTTTAGTGTGTAGCGTGTCAAGCTGTGTGAGAAATTTGAAGTCAATCTAACTAATGGGGTGTAATAACTACACCATCATGTGGTGTGTTTGTCAGAAAACTAATAGCACAGGCAACGCTCTGAGAAATGTCCTTGCTTTTGTGTGCATCTGAATGTTTCTTGGTTAGTATGGCAGCTACCTGCTCCAGCAGTATGTCCCCGAGGCGGTGTATGGTGAAGTTGCAGTTGGATTCGGGCTGCAGGCTGCTGTGTCGCCGCAACAGAAGTTGCACCAGGAAGTGCGAGTGTATGCAGATCAGCTGGTCCAGGCATGGGAGCAAGGCGTGCACGGTGCTAGGGTCCAGCTGCAGCTCCTCCAGCAGACCCTGTCGGAACACACGCTCCATGATGCGTAGCGTCCGCATGTGGTGCACCTCGGTCTGGATCAACTCTGAGGGACGTCGATTGTGTATTTTAGCACATGTGTGAAATGTCGTCAGCCATGTGTGTCATAATTGATGATATATCTTCACCATAAATGACATCCTGCCTCTTGATGATGTTTTTGCAATGCAAGTGGAGGTACTCAGTGTCCACAGCCATGCTCCATGAATCTGCCTTAAAGTCCTCGCCCTCCAGCTCCATCTCCTCTAGGATAGAAGTGTAGTACAAATCTCCTGGAGAAGACCATCAACATAATTTATGAAGGTTTACTATAGCACATACACTGCGTTAATCACTCTGGTTGAATAATACCGTCATCATTGAGGGACTCCACCGACATGGCTCTGTTCCTGAAGCTGAGGGAGTCTGTGGACTGGGACAGGATCCGACGCAGCCCCAGAGGAGAGTCGTCATTCAGGTTTCTGCACCACATGCAATCACATGTTTAAACTGCTTGCAAGATCTCATGATTAGAGGCAATATGTCACACAATGTTTTCAGGGTTATATCCACCAAGTAACTAAGAGCAAATGAACACAGACACTTTCACCACTCTCACCCTGCGATGTTGTTGGTGGAGACACTTTTGGGCAGCGTGAGGCTGGAGCGACCTCGCCGGGATCCGAGAAGCGAATGTCGGAGGCTTTCGGAAGGGTAGATGGCCGAACTTGGACGCTCACGCATTACCGGATCTGTAGAAAAATATAAATGTTGTAATATTATAGATATACAAGAAGACACAAAGGGAAGAGCTCACCAAAGTGAGTACACACAGAGCTGCCTCTTCCTACGTACTGAACACCTAATGGGAGCCTCATATTGCGCAAGTGGGCACGTTCTCTGCAAATGGGCAAAGGATGTGCATCACTGCCATAATAATAATGGATCAGATTCTAATACCCAGATAATTCTAGCACCCAAAGTGCACTGCATTAAAGTGAACCCATTATTCATTCACTCGTCAGTACATACTGGTGGTGGTAATCTACATTTGTAATTACAGGTAAACTGATGGAAAGGCGGCTGCCAATTCGCGCCTACGACCTCTCCGACCACCACAAAACATTCATTTCCCTTCATACACCAGTGTGGGAGGCACTGGAGGCAAGGTGGGTGAAGTGTCTTACCTAAAGAGACAACAACAGCGAGGATCAACCTGACAATGTTCTCATTTCTGGACAACGTGCTCTACCCCCTGAGCCAGAGCAAATCAGCCAGGAACAGAAGAGGGAAAAAAGTGACAATCTGACGCGCGCTTGTTGCTGGTGGTGTAACGGTACAGCTGCTAAGAGTGTGGACAAATACATTTTTTATAAGGCATTTTGACGAGAGGCTGTCGTGAGTGTACATCTCACGTGTCGGCAGGAATTTCATGGTGTCGTGTCACTGGGGAGCTGCAGTACATTGGGGGAAACATGAATTCCAACATCTTCACTGTTGCCAACTATAACAAGTCCTATTTAACAAGTTATATTTCGATATCAATGTCGCTTTAGAAGATATAATTAAATGGTTGCTGAAATATGAGGGGCGTACTCACTTTTGTTAGCCACCTTACATGAAAAGTATCTTACTTCTTGTGCGCAGTGTGACATTCTGCAAGGATGAGTTGTTCCGCATTAGGGCTGTCTTCTGCTGCTGTGAAGGCGAAACGTAAAAATGTGAATTATTATTATTGTGCTGCTGACATTCTCGTTCAACAGCCACTGAACAGCTCATGCTGTAACATTACTTTACAAATGTCAAATGACTAGTCTGCAATAAAAGATGGTTGTTATTCCATGAAATATAAAACATTTTATATACAAAAAAAACACTTTAGAAGGTATTCTTCCAAACTTTCACAGGCCGCATTGACTTAACAAAATTGGTCGCGGGGCCAGACTACATATTTGTTACACTTATAATTCTATCAGTCCTCCTGAAATTATTTCTTTTATTTTATTTATATTTGCTATATGTTCTTGTGTCTCTTTTTCAGGAGCCCTTTAAACAAACAGATTGTTTGTTTGAAACATATATTGACGCCCCCCCCTGTGTTACTTCCCCGACAGTGCATTGGGTAGGTTTGTTGTTCTTGCTGATGTTGTTGTGTGTCACATACGGGTTGACTTGTGTTTTTTGGAAACATGTGGCCCCCGGGCCGTAGTTTGCCCACCCCTGGTGTATCATCTTACCCGCTGTTTGACTTTGGCACAGTTTGGCAAAGTGTCCCTGCAGCGGTTGTGGATGGTCACGTTGCATGCTGCGGAAAAAAGCAAAATTATTAGAAAATTTGCAAAAATTATCTTTGCAACGTGGTTTTTAAATGATGTTTTAACAGTCATATGAGTCTCAAGAGCAGGGGTTTCAGGCTTGTGGCCCCCCGATCTGACATATTGTATTGAGAGATGAGAGGCACATTAGCTTGTTTAAAGGCTCACTGACATGATTTATCAACTTTGCTGAAACATAGTTTTTTATTATGTTCTACATTGTTCATTTTTTCGAAAGCAAAAGGTGAGTTTGCAAAAATTACATTTATAGTTCACGGCTCTAGCCATGACAAACTCATTGTAGCAGCAAGTGTCAATGTCATCATATCACTGTGTAAAGATGTTTCATGACATGTATAATGCTTTACAGGCTTGTCGCTACGGGGGAATAGTGTTTAGAAGACATTATGTAAACAAGACATGACTTACTCAGTTTTGTGGCAACTTTGAAGTCCTTCATGTAAATTTTTCCTGTGTACCGCATCAGGAATAGCATCCTTTTTCAAAATGCGATTATACCATATTTCCAAGCCAAATGCTTCTTGTAAAGGCGTTCCTACAAGGCAGTCTATAAGTGAATTGTTCACTGCAAAGTACAGAACTTGAGGTGGACGTCCATTTGTCGGTCGTTCTCTGTACTTTCTTCCTCCATTGTAGTCTTAAACCTTCGTCTTTTGGAAAGGAAAACAAACTAAACAGAACATCCTGCATGACTACTTTTTTGATTAAAAAAAATATAATGAACAAAGTTGATGAGCCGCATTTGTTTACTCTGCTGATGTCACTCCTGGAAATGATTTTGTCGTGTCTGGCGCCATGAACTATAAATGTAATTTCTGCGAATTTAACATTCACTTTGAAAAAACCAGTGTAAAGCATAATTACAAAAAATAAATAACATATGTAAGCCACTTTGACAAGTCATGTCAGTGACCCCAAAGGCTCTTTAAATGGTTGAGCAATATCTAACACTGAACTGCCACACAGTAAAATGAACAAAGAGATTACTAGATTGAACACTTGTTACAATCATGGTGCAAACACAAAACATGTAACACAAAGTTCACAAAGCATGCTGGAAGCCTGAAGCACTCCCAGCAATAGGAAGTTTGTTGTAGGTGGCTGAGTTTGCATTCAATTAGCACCAAAATGAGGCACTGATAGCTACTTTTTTTTTTTTTTTTAGCTACGGCTTACGTCAGCACCGGTGCCATTACAATTTCGAGTTTCGGTATGCATTCTAAGACATGATACTGCCTACCTGGCCCCTGCTAGATGAGCCTGCACTGTGTATACACCCAGTGCTTCACCACAGAAGGGCAAGCTTTGCTACACATCCTAAAATAAAGCCCATATCTCGGCCAAAAAGCTGTCGGTCAGCTACGGATGTGGGAGCTGTCCACTTTTCTCATTTGGATTGCTTTTCTGTTCTCACCGGGATTCTGTATGAAATCATTACACAGACTTACTGGGACAGCAGAGCGCCTCCTTGGCTGTAATGCTCTTGTTGCACGCAGAGCACATCGTGGTTCCCGACACTGTGAGGGAGGTGAAGAGGTGACCGTTGTTGTAACGGGCCTCCCTCTCCCGGGCCGCTTTCTCCTGTTCCCTCATGCGCTCTCTCTCTTTATTCTGGCGAAGAAAACCAAAGGACAAAATCACCCATCATTCAGTAGCTACACTGGTTTAAAAGTCTCCTTTGTTTTATTTAACTAGTAGACTTATGTATGTGCCCCAGTTAGTGGTCTTTTTTCACTGGGGGTGGGGGCTTGTATAGATCTCATGACGGTCACATGCAGTCTAAAAGCAGAAGTAATTTTCCAACAAACAAACCTCATTCAAGCGACAGTTGCTCTTTATTCAGACCAAAATAAAAAACCTAGTTGTCAGTGATTTAATGCTTCTAATGTGTGTCAAATGGTCCACTTTTAGTCTTAGGTCTGTAAGTGGTTCAGTAACCCAGTTTTATTCTTATTAAAGAGGTGCCGCCTGGCGCCTTGGGTAGTTTAGAACTTTAACTGGCTCAGTTTTCATTGTTACCGTTGCATATGCTGGAAATTAATTTAACAACATGTTTTATGTACTGTACCTTATTTTTAATGTATTGTTTACGTCAGTCTTTCCAATGTTTTGGTTGCCATATTTAACGGCTTCTGAGGTGCAAAATATTATTGTCAGCAGAATGAAATGTGCTAACATTTTTAAAGAAGATCGGATTTTGTGGGGAAATGCATTTGTAAAAATTTAACACACTTGATGACAATCTATGGGAACTAAGTCCACATTTGACGTCGATAATTGAATACTATGGTTTTGTCTAAGAAGACAAACATCAAAACATATAACAATTAACTAATAAATAGACGTGTATACTGTATATAATATTACTGGTATAGTTAGTATAACATTTTTGTTAATTTAGCGGTTTATTCATATTTGCCTTGTTCACTATGACATATGAGACCAATGATGTACCCCAGCAGGCAACTTTATGCTGCAGATTTTTTAAACATCAAGCTAAAAAATAGAATTTTGCACATATCCAGTTAATTCCTGTAAATTCCCACATTGAACCGTGTTGTTGGTAATTAAAAAGGGACATAACAGTGTAGGCGTTATGATAACAAAACAGCCACATTAGCTTCCATTAGCATACCACATCCTCATCTTGAGGTTACCAGGTGCAGGATGCAGATGTTTGCTACTACCTTACATGTTCTTACATTTTGTAAGATCCAAATTTGTCACACCTGCACTGGACACATTTTAACACTCATTTTCATCTACCTTTTGGAGGCTCTTGAGGTTTTCCACACAAAGCAGTTATATCACACTCACACATGGCCATTTCTATGGCAACAACCACCCAGTAAGCAGGCACGCTGTGCAACTGCAAACACACCTACACCCACAGATCCACACTAGTGCATGCAGTATGCCTAGATGGGTGTGATGGGTGCATGAGGCCTGTATGGGCCTCTTGCCTGCACATGTGTCACAATAAGGAAACCACAGTGGCAGCCACCCCCAAGAAGGGGAAGTAGCACACACCAAGCAGGAGAGGAAATAAACACAAAAGTCATATGGCATAAAGTTGACTTTTCAAAATGTAGTATTTAAGGTCATGAGTTATATGTCACGATGACAACTCACCCTCAGGTTGATCTCCTTCATCCTCTCCTGCCGCAGTTTCGACAGGCTGGCAACTCTGGACATAGTGACAATATGGTCAAAAAGATGAAAGAATAAAAAATAAAAATAAATGAACCTTCCCCGTGTCACCACTTCAAATGACAAAAGTGAAATCTCTCCGCACTGTCCAACTGTAACGTGGCGCTGCTTCCAGTGAAGTGTCTGTTCCTGTGAGAAATCTGACTTGAATCATCACCGCCCCCACACTCAAACACACACACACACACACACACGCACACACAGAGTCATCTGAATGCCTCATAGACTATTATTTCCTCCTTCCTACATCCCAGTGTAAAACCATTTTCAAAATGCCTGTTAAGGACAGCAAGGAGACTGCTTATTATTATTATTATTATTATTACTATTACTATTAATTGAGCAAATCTGTGGTAGAACGCACATTTTACATCCTTGCGCTCCGTCTCCAAGTGGCCCTCCTCCTACACAAGGTCATTTATATAAAGAAATAAAACGGGCGTGCATGAGTAACAGTATATTCCTTACAATCAATACTATCACAGTGTTGGTTTAACATGCACTTTAGCTAGTAGTTATGTTACAATACAGTACATGCAGGTATGGCGTGGGAGGAACAGTATAGACATATAAGAGGATAGCTTTTTGACACTGGGTGTGCAATTGTGGCACTGACACCACTTATGGTAGCTAAATTAAGCAGCCACAATATGGTGCAAATGTGCCCATCACACAACCTAGTCAGATTGTCGTGTATGCTTTGACAGCTGATGCTCACTTTAACGCCACAAGTTATCACCACCTAGCGGCCGAAAGCTGCGCTGCAGGAGTGTTAAAGGGTGGGCATCACATTTCAGTTCATTGTCCTTTATTTAGAATAGTTCAACTGACTATATCATACTTTTTCAGACATGCTTCTCCTTGGAAATGCATTCAATGTATGTATGTCACATGGTTTGCATATTGTACACTCCACCACCTCTGAGGAGTGGGTATAGTGCAAATTGGGAAAAAAGGACAGGATGGACGTTTAGTCTTCATAGAGAAGGGAAAAAAGTGTAAATATAACACATAGAACATCTTAAGCGCAGGCAACTATACTGCACAACCATATAGTACAAAATGAGGTGCTTTTTGGAGTTCACATTGATACAAATCTTAAGGTTTAAATGCCCAAAGGGTTGCAGAAGAGTCGTGCAATATTACACTCAGCATGTGGACCCAAGTTTGCCCTGCCTCCTTTTCAAATGTACTTGACCATCAGACACTTGGAAGCACAGGAATTCTACATTAAAAAACATAAATAAGTCAAAAGTGTACCTTTACTTGAGTGTGTATCACTGTACAAATGGCCTCTCCTCTGTTTCAAAAACAAATAAAACGATTGATTCACACATAATCCAGCACTATCCCTGAACCAACGTAGAAAATGTTGTATTAGAATGTTACTTGTGTGTTGTTTGTGTCCTGGCACCTTTATGACTCCTCAATTTGGAGACGTCGCCCACGTCAAGAGAGGAAGCTTGAGCATCAAAGGCGGGGTTGGGAAGAGGTGAAGGTGCCTTTTTATTAATAATTTTCTTCAATTTTTTCTTGTTGGGGCGCATGTCGGCGGTATTGCTCGGTTTGTGGCTCCCGCAGTTTGTGGAGAGACCAGCTGAGATGTCAGAGTTCACTGCCGGGCCGTTAGCCGACTGAGGCTTCCCCTGAGGACACGTGGTGGACAGGAGTGGAGTGTGAGCGGTGGACTCCAGCAAACCTTTAGCTCCGTGTTTGCACTGCAGAAAAAGAAGAGTATATTAGGATATAAGCATGAAACTGTTACAGTGAATCAAGGTGAAAGCGAAGCAATTTCACGACTCAACGTTTTCAAAGCTATAATCCTTTAATTGGATTACAGCAGAGGTGCCCTTAAGCCTGTTTTTAATGTGTTCTCTAAGAGGAAATCATCCATACAAATTCAATCCACCATGAAAATGGCCAACATTCACTCTCCTTTGTGATCTCTGGACCCCATCCAGCATGGCAGCATGTCAAGAAGAAGCTATGCATGCAGACGCGCTGCTAACAACACTTGCTTTCCCTCCCTGGCTTACCAAGCTTCAATTTTCCTGCTCAAATAAAAAGTGGCTAATCAGCCGGTGCAGGACACGGCAAAATCCAGACATTTGTCCTCCTGGTTGTAAGGGGCGGGGAGGTGTGGACACAGGAACAGGCACAGGCAAACATAGAGACAGACCACAAGAGCAGGTTAGAAGAGGCTTGATGAACACACAGCGAACAGGATGCAAAATATGATGGACAATATGCTTCTTTAATTATAGAAATATGACTACATCCCTCCATTCATTTTCTCTACCGCTTATCCTCATTAGGGTCATGGGTATGCTGGAGCCTATCCTGCACACAAAATAATTTCAAAATTTATGAGGCAATAATTGGAGCGAGGGTGTTTTCACTCATTATTTAATTATATAATTATGGCAATATCAACTTTTTTTTTTAAACATTAGCGCATGGGACAGTGGAAAGGAAATCTTAGCTCTCTTTGAGCATATGGTTGTTAACAAGTGTATTGTGCAACACAGCAGCAACAGAACCAATGTGGTAATAGCGGTAAAGCGCAAACTGTTCACCCAGCATTAATAGCATTGATGAATACTCCGGCAAGTGTAACATGTACGGGTTTCACTTCAACACTTTCAAGATTTTAAAGCGCACGCAGAGATTTAACGCTGCTGATATTACTTCACACTACAATAATCCCTCGTTTATTGCGGTTAATCGGTTCCAAACCCGACTGTAATTAAGTTTATTTCCGCAAAGAAGGCTTAATTATTTAGAAATGCAATATTTTCATAGTTTGAGCATAAACAAACCTGTTTGTGACCCTCTACATAAGTTTTTTAACATTAAATCACACCCTTACAGCCACCTTTACACTTACCCTGTATAGTAGACAAAATAACAGGAAATAAGCCATAAATAAGTGACAATAGAGCGTGCTCGTGTGTTTTGCTTGGCATGGGTTCCCGAGAGGAGATGAGCGGCGGGAGAACAAGAAGTGACGTCATGAGTTCAGAGTTGAGTTTTATCTTAATAAGGATTACGGCCGCTGAGGTAGCCCATGTTCTTATTAGGGATCATTGTACCTGCCTGTGAGATAATTCAAACCTGCAAGTGAGGCGCTTGTATCTCACCCAACATTACAGAAACATTACTGACACCAAGTGACCAGTGTACAATAGTACAGATCAACGTCTTTGAATGCATCTTTTAAGTGCCTTATATTTGTATTTTAGATGACTTAGCCATCTTAAGCTTCAAAATTCTTAATTTAGGCAAATAATTATGTAACATTTGCTTTAATTTGCATGTTTTGACTAATAATAGGTTGTATTCAACCATAAAACGGCATGATTAATTAACATTTTTGAAAAACCATGATAGGGTAAAACCATGAAATTGGAAGCGCAAAGTGGTGAGGGACGATTGTACAGCTCTGTTAAAATAGTGATACATTCTTCAATGACAAACGTGTTCAAAAACATGAAATAAAGTCAATGCATTAGTTTCGACTTTTTGGGGGGGGAAACTGAAGTTAGCGTGTATGCTACGTCTTATTTTTTAGAGTTATATTGCCACCTACTGTATGGAGTTGGAAGGACAAGCTACAATCACAGATAGTGTTTATGAGCGGGGGCAAACCAGCCAAATCTGTATGTGGCCATCCAAATTTATTCTTGGCAGGCCACCACAAATTAATGTATAGGAAACATTGCACCTGTAACCATGTTTCCACAACGGCACGGTTTGCATTGCTAACTTTTTTTTCCGTCGACCAATCAACAGACTGCAGTGTATCAAGCTTCACCCCTTTGAACAGGGCTTTTATGGTCTTACATCGAGGGAGTCAAAGGTGACAAAGAGACAGCACACACAAATGTGGGGCTAAAGCAGGCGACCATGCGTGAAGCAAGAGCTGCAAACTCATTTTGACAAACCCTCCTACCACGTTTATCTCGCTTTTATTGGACGCGGCTGGCACTTCTATGTCTGTGCTGGTCTCAAAGTCTTCATCTGCATGTAGGAGACCTCGTCTGTTAATCAAACTGCAATGGGTGAGACAAAAAGGACGGTGATTAAACAGGCGTGTTCCTGGTTTGATTGAATTGTGATGGTTATATCGACCTGGGCGGCATGGGTCCACAAAGCACTGAGCAACAGTTGATGAAAATGTTTCTGTGGCTGTATGGATTGGTGACATCTTCTGCACCACTCTTCCCTGACCAAGTACCTTTAATCTGAGATATCCCGAACATATTTTAGTTTTTAATACATTAAATACAGGTAATTGTTGACTCACTCACGTCTTCATTTGTGGTCAAGTTGGAAGCAACAAGGTACGTATGGAAGCCTGAGAGGCCCAAGATGGACCAGACTGAGAAGAAACATATCGCCAGCTCCACAGCAGTACAAAGATGGGTCAAGGAGGGTAGGCAGATGCACGTTAAAAAATAATGAACAGAATTTTGATGTAAAGGATATCTGCCAGGACTCTCATGAAGGGCATATAACAGACCTTTTCCACTCTGAGCTCCTAGAAGAGAAGATATTGGTACTACATAAACTGCATGGACAAAGGTAGTGCGGCACATGCCAAAGTGTATTTGTTTTCACTTTCACTTTCAGTGTATATAAATGTAATGTGTCAAAAATATGTTACTTGGGGCTTTCCTTACTCAGTGCAAGATGTGTTGTCACGCAACCAAAGATGAATGCCGTCAGAAAAGACAAGGAGACGATAAAGGTGTAGAAGAAACGGTAGTTGCGCTTCCCTACACAGTTGCCCACCCAGGGGCAGTGATGGTCAAATCTCTCTGAAGGACAAACCAAGTAAATAAATAAGCAAATAACGTCTTCAGGATACAGTCCTGTGTCACGTGTGATAGCATGCATCCACTTCTCACCTACACAGTTGTCACACAAGCTGCAGTGGGAGGTCCGCGGGGGCCGGAACATCCTGCATGTGAAGCAGTACTTAAGTTTGACCACCTGCTGGTTGATGAGCACCTCCTTAGTCCTCGGCGGAGGTCGATAGCCCGCGCTCCCAGTGGTGTCTTCGTGGGGGGAAATGCAGCTAAAATTACATGATATCAGGGTTAAATGGCATTAAGAGCCTCACCTATTTGCTTCTCAATGTCAGCCGCCTCGTCTGGTGTGGCTCGAGGCAGGATGCCAGGGTCTGAGAAGCTGGTTTGGAGAAGCGTGATGACCACAAACACAAAGAGGACTCCTCCAATAGCAGGTATGCAGCTTGTCAGGTGTTCGACCAGGAAAGGGCAGCTGGGATGCGTGAGGGTAACAGCAGACATGCAAGAGCCATGCAGACCATTAGAATGCACTGTGCACAATATCACTGTGTTAATAGATTGACTTACTCAAATATGAAGAAAAATACACTTGTGACAAGGATAAGGCCGAGGGTGAGGGGTAGAACCCCGCTCTGGCGTGCTGCTATGACCCGTCCATCGCAGAAGAAGCGGTTCTTCCCTGGGAAAACCTCCCATCTCCTCTTGGGTCTCCTCGGCAGCTCACCCGCGTTGCAGCTGCGGTCTTCCCCTTGGTTGTGGTGGTGGTGATGATGGTGGTGGTGGTGACCCGGTGAGGTCGGGGTAGGTGTCCGAGTTATCTGTGGGTCAATTTGCTGATACTCGCCCTTTTTCATGATGTGCAGCGCACTGACAAGCCTGACATCCCCAACAGCGGACTGAAACAATGACGTCACGCAATGGCGGAATCACGGCACTATGAGTAGCCTGCTACAAAGAGCACGGAAACGCCGTCTGACCTATCCATGGCTGGTGGTATATTCATTATATTAGTATTTTATCGACGCTTTAGTCCATCGTTAGCCTTTTAGCTAATAGCCGCTCACATCCATATCTTGTCAGCATTAAGCATCCGTCAAAGAAACGACCCTTTGCAGACAGCTGGATTTGTGATTTAAGCTCCATAAACACGCATTAGTAATACATAACATAAATAAAGAGGTCGCAATACACTCCAAATAGTTCGTTTTTGTCGTGGATACATTGATTTAATAAGCCTTGTGTGGCGTTATCTGTTGTCCTACGGTTGTCATATGCTTACATCACTTCCGGGTTTCAAAATAAATGTTTCATTTAGGAAACAAATAAAAGATATAACGAGTAATGATGGCACTGGTTTAAAAAACAACAGACGCGTCCTATAGATTTTACGTGTTTTTATGTTAGCTAAAAATGTGGAACAACAAAATATGTTGTATATTAAGTGTGCAAATAGGATAACTTCCGGCTTTATCTCGCGCTAGGTTAGTCAAGGTAAAAATTAACAACATCAACAGAGTTTGACCGGAAAGACACAAAACGTAAACGTGATCTACTTCTACTTGAAGTCCAATATGAAGTCACTCAATGTATGGTTGATTCAATTCAGAAGATTTAGATTTACATCAATTCGACGCAATACCACGACGACTATTCGAGGCTAACGCTTTTTGTTTGCATTTTACTTTGTACACCACGACAGGAAGTTCAAGCTCCTACGACTACCTGTTTTGCTACCTCCACCTTGTCGCTCAGGTGTATGAACTGTCGAAAACAACTTCCCAAAGGCGACAAGTGGTGAAAAGGTTTATAGACGAGATGTAGTACTTGTTTTGGTGGCAAATAAAAGGGGGATATCGCGACAATAATTTAGGAGCTGGTACGTGGAAGAACCGTCAATTGTAAGTCACGTTTACTGAAATATTCGTCGGTCCTCTAATGGAGGAAAAGGGCTAACTATGACGTAGCCGTCATGAAAGTGTCATTATTTCCATTGACTGGAGGGGAAGCGACCTGTATCTAATTCTTTAATCTGATGTGCGCGTTTAAGTACAATCAGCATGTCACTAATGTTTGTTTTTCACTCGTTTTTTCTCCTGTCTTGGCATGACGTCTGCACACAATCGTGGGTTTGACAACGAATGCTAATTAAACGTGGAAACTAGCAAAAACGAAACAGGTGTCACTTAATACGCTTCAAACTGGCTTAAAGCATGTATTTATCTCATTGAATGTGGATTGCAACAAGGGATTTGTGTTTGTGTATTTTTTGTAAACCTCTGTTGTGAATAAATACAAAAGTATCTGCCTGACAATGAATTAAATAGAAACGTTATGCATTAAAGCCGATTATTCTACTCAAAATCCAGTTTTTCTTGTGTTGCGACTATTGCTATTTTATATAAAGTATGTATGATACCAATTTGGGAAAAAGCATGTAGGACTTGGCTGCAACCAGCAGAGGCACTCTTGTCCGTCTTTTTGGGAAAAAAAACATGATGTTGGCTATTTGAAAGACTTTTCTCAATAGTGACTTTGTATATATTTCTAATTTATTTTTACTTTTTCACATCTTGAAGACAGGAAGTCATGTCTGTGGGCAGTGCAGGCAATGTGAAAGACACCTGTAGGTCTGGCAGCTACCAGCGAGGACTGAGCCAGACGAACAGCCAGAGGTCTTTGTCCTATAAGGAACGCTGTGTGGACCCTGCCGAGCCAGGGAGCCAGAAGCTGAGGACAGGCCAATCCAAGGATGCAAACGGGAAGCAGTCTGAGACAACAGGTTTTATTGCTTCTTCAGCCGAGCTTCCCTCCACCACTCAAATCTGCAATCCCTGCGCTTCCCAGAGGGCTTGCAGGACATTTATGTGCAGTGTTTTGACCTGTGGCCTTTATAGAGTGTGTATGCGTGCCCCGTGTCTGGCGCCAGCACGGGACGCTATAGAGGAGCCAGAGAAGCTGAACCTTCGAGCTGAGAATCCGCTAGACAAGCAAGAAGAGGAAGACGACTGGTTGGGGGATGTCTGCATTAATGGAGTCAAAGTGGACAGTCCGAGGGATTATACAGTAACAGAAGATGTAATCTACGTGCCTCAAAAGCAGCCGTGTTATCGATCCCTGCAAGAGTTTATACGGCTAGACGACTGGGAGGACAGCGAGAAGGACGTAGACTCTCTGATTACGAAGAAGCTGCTGGAGCTTTACACTGAGTATCAGATAGAAGAGTTGGCCCGGTGCACGTCGGACTCTGTATTTTTGCGCAAGAGCAAGGACATCAACCAGCTCATCAACACGCTGGCCGAGGAGCATCAAATGGACGAGCAGGAGGCCGAGTGCCGGCTGGTGCGCGGCATCATCCGCATCAGCACTCGCAAGAGCAAGAAAAAAAAGAGGCCGCATGTCTCCCGCACAGAGAGGACGCTGTCGGACAGCGGCAACGAGACCATGAGGGAGAGCAGCTCTTTTACGTTCAGCAACAACAGTAAGCACCACTCAGTTTGTGACGCAATGCACTTTCACCTCATTGATGCCGTGGTTTTTTTGCCCTCCTAGATGACTACAAATCCAATCCAAACATTCAAATATCAGAACTGACTTCTTCTGACAAGTGTGCCAGGGAATTGTGGAAGAACAATGGAGGTGAGAACAGTTTTTAATTAGATTTTTTGATTTTTTGTTGTGTTAGTGTGTCACGAACTGTATAATTTGGAATTGATACACCAATTACTAATTAATAATAATAATAATACATCTTGGGCTTAATGTTTAAAAAACTGCTCTTCAAATAAAGATAATAACTTTCCTTAGTATTTTCTGTTGTAGAAAAACAATTTTTTCCCCCATAATTTTCCCCATTGTAAATGGAAGTGTAGGCCGCACGGTGGTCGAGTGGGTAGCACATTGGCCTCACAGTAAGGAGGTTCAGGGTGCGAATCTCCGTTGGGCATCTTTGTGTGGAGTTTGCATGTTCTCCTCGTGCGTGCTTGGGTTTTCTCCGGGTACTCCGGTTTCCTCCCAGATTCCAAAAACATGCATGTTAGGTTAATTGGCGACTCTAAATTGTCCATTGGTGTGAGTGTGAATGTTTGTTTGTCTATATGTGCCCGGTGATTGACTGGCGACCAATCCAGGGTGTACCCCGCCTCTCGCCCAAAGCCAGCTGGGATAGGCTCCAGCATACCTGCTACCCTAATGAGGATAAGCGGCATAGAAAATGAATGAATAAATTGATGTATAGTCAAATGCCCATTCATAGTTTCCATTCACTTTCACTTTCCATGTACAGTACTAGCATAATTCAAGTAAAACCAGCAGGACGGCACTAAACCTGGATGGTAAACCAGGTAACAAAAACAATATATTGTAGTTTGTTAATAGTACTTAATGTTTATCCTGTGTAAATGTGATTCATCCTTCTATTTTATAGCTACAGTTGTTGATGTTTTACTACTGTTCATTTATGCAACTTTCAGCGCAAGTATTTATTAACCATTGTGTAACTCTACACTATAATGTCATCTCATGTGACTAAATATCATACAGAGAGGTATGTCTGATATTTTGCCATACTTACGTAGGTAGCGAAAAAGCTAACCACAATAATAGAAAAAAAGTGTCTGTCTGATGTAGCACATTGCCAGGAAGTCCAGGAGAAGACCAAATAAGATCATCCACAACTGACTACTGTAAAAATGTGCACGTAATGCAAACAAAGTACTCAAACTTTGCACCGAGCATCTGACAGCACTGACTCAAATTGATTCTGAACATCTGAGTGATGTCTAAATCAGTCCTGCTTTCTAACCTGTGAAGAACAGAGGACTTTGTCAGAGAGGTGCAAGCCAACTTCTGGCCACACCAATAACGGGCTAAATAGTGTTTATCATGGAAGAGATCCAGTGCTGCACACAACACGTACTCCTGCTTGCACTGTGTGTGTGCGTGTGCGTGTGTGTGTGTGTGTGTGTGCGTGCGCGCGTGCGTGCGCGTGCACGTGTGTGTGTGTGCGAGAGAGAGAGAGATTCTATCCCTGAATCAAACACGTACTGCTCTATTTTAAATCAGTTACCGTGATTTCTTGTTGCCATGCATTGTCTACAGACATGACGTTGAGCACAACTTCCCCTTCTAAAGTAACACAATGTTTTGTTCCTACAGGTCAAACCTCCAGCTTGTCAATTACCTACTCCCCCTCCCACACAGAGACTAACTCGTCAGGTGTCCCGCTGATTCGCACTTCTGTCGGAACATGATTCCTGCCGCGCGCTTGCCATTTATACATTTGTACAATCACATGTGAAGATCTCAGCCAGCTCAGGGCTCCTCGTTTCAATATTTATGTTCATTTTTTGTGTATATGTGATTTATAAAATGATTAACTGAGCTCCGCTAGCAACTCTTAATGATATTTTTTAATAATCACAAACAGCATCTTCATAAAACCAGAATTTCCTCATCTTATTGTTTTGTAATTTATACATTTTACATCTACACATCTTGCAATATATGTTTAAATGTGGCATTCTGACTAACTGTTAACCGGCCCCATGAAACCTCACATGGTGGCTCATGTGGGAAGTTTTCCAGATGCCTTTTAGTGCTCTCTGATCTGCTCTTTAGCTACTGTGGATCCATGCACTCAGGTATAGCTAATTCAGTTATTTTGAAATGAATGGAGTAAATATGCATATTGCACCGATTTTCTGCCCTCGCTTGCTCCATGGTGTCATCTGTCTATTTAGATTCCATGCAACAAATGAATAATTTTTTGTCTTGGACTAAATATTAAAGTGATGCTGTGTTTGTTTTTTAATGAAGTGTTTTACCAAAATAAATCAAGTGAGGCATTGTGTCAGGGGCTCAGTTGTCTTACTGTAAAAAATACTTTAAAGTATGGGATCAATTTAATTGACACATTTGGCGGTTGTTTTATGACGTCACAGGAGGCGGTTGTTTGTCGCTTGACTGTTAAAAAGAACTGTCAGGTAATAGTATGTACTCTGATGATTGCATTTTCCAAAGGGGAACTGATAAACGTCTTATAATAACAATAATAATAATAATACATAATATTTGTTGAGTAAATTTCAACTAATAAACTGAAGAATTCTCTAGAAAAATTCACTCGCTAAACGCGGAAGTCTCGCTGTCATCAAAATCTGTCACTCTATTGGAGAGCTCAACTGTCAACTAAAATACATTATTCCGATTGGTCTTCGCAATGAAGGCGTGGCTTGTTTACAGGACGCTTCTGTAAAGTGGTGAAACATCCACAACCCGGGCCTCCCTCGCTGCTTATTCCAAACCGTCGACTGTTTCCACCCCCCCACATTAATTCATATTAAGCCGAAATGGGTGATGACGAGGAGAAGTATGACGGAATGTTGCTTGTTATGGCACAGCAGCACGAAGGCGGAGTTCACGAGGTAATACTGGACGCTCAATCTATCTTGCTAACGGCGAAGCTAATGTGGTTAGCCGGTAGCTAGGCAGAGCACGCCGCCTTTGAGTACTAATGTCAAAATTTGAAGTATAGCGGATTGTGTTGATTGTTTTAAAAGCATAATTTTTACATTGCATGTTTAGTAGTCAGAATTGCATAGAAAAATTAACAAAACAGCCCTGACGCGTACGTTTAAACATACTGCTGAGTAATGGATAGTTCTGGAAGAATTTGTATGTAGTAAGATACTAACAGATTTGATAATTTAACGTAATGTGTTGTCTTAATGTGTGTCTTCTTTCCGCAGTTAGTAAATACATTTTTCAGCTTCCTGCGGCGCAAGACAGACTTTTTTACCGGTGGTGAAGCAGGTGCTGGAGAGAAGGTAAGCACTCCTCATAAATGTGTTGACAGCATCTCCTCTCCATCTTACCACATACCTGTTGTCACCTCTTTCTTTATCAGCTCGTGAAGGATGCTTTTGCCCATCACAATAAGCTGGCACTGGAGGCCCATAAGGAAAAGCTGAAGAAACAGGATAAAGAAAAGAAGGAGAAAGCCAAAAGAGCCGCCCAGCTCGCCGAGGAAGAGCAGCAGAAGAAGAAGAAAAGCGAAGAAGCTCCCAGGATTCAAGAACTTACTGAGGAAGAAGCGGAGAAACTTCAGACTGAACTCGACAAGGTTCCATTCTTCTTGTTCTGGTCTGTCATGTGACTCTTTTCTTCGTGTTAAAGTTCTTTATGACCCCTATTCTTGTGTGTTGTAGAAGAAAGAAGAGGAGACAAAGGAGAGCAAAAGTGACAAAGTTGACAAGCCGTCAGAGGAAGCAGAAAAGGAGAAGGGGGTGAGCATCTGATCAATGTGCTCACTGGCCACTTCATTAGGCATCTCTAATGCAAGAGCTCTGTGTGTATTAATGCTGAATAGTTTGATTGTGATGCTGCCTAACATGCTTACATATTCAGTCTGACACAGAAGGTGAGGAGGATGAGAAGGACAAAGATAAACTGAAGCCAAATGCAGGAAATGGAGCTGACCTGCCCAACTACAAGTGGACACAGACGCTATCTGAAGTCGATGTAGGTTTCCCTAAACATAAAGGGTGCATTGTCACTGTTATGTGTGTCAGCTTATCTTCTTAACGTTGTTCTTGCAGCTGACTGTGCCTTTCGATGTCAAGTTCCGCATCAAAGGCAGAGACGTGGTGGTGGACATCCAGCGGCGCTCCCTCAAGGTGGGTTTGAAAGGACACCCCCCAGTTATCGAGGGCCAGCTCTACAATGAGGTGAAGGTGGAAGAAAGCTCCTGGCTGCTCGACGACGGCAAGGTTGTCATAGTCCACTTAGAGAAGGTACGAACAGCGTTCTTCCTAATCTATTCAACATCTGTGTGAAACAGCTTCACGGTTGTTCGGCTTTTGGAATTTCAGATTAACAAAATGGAGTGGTGGAGCAAGATTGTTGCCACAGATCCTGAAATAAACACCAAGAAAGTCTGTCCAGAAAACTCAAAGGTGAACGCTGCACAAAGTGACCTTCTCTCAACCATTAAATACTCAAACTCATAATGTTACTACAATAATAATCTCACTGAACTAGTAAAAAGGTCAAATATTACTAGAGTTTTAACTTATTAATTTTAATAATTGCACATTTTGTATAACCTTATACTGCATTAGAGTGCCCTGAGATAAAAGAAAAACTAAATGACATATTATGTTTCTATGCTGTTGAGCAGCTGTCAGACCTGGACGGAGAAACACGCGGTATGGTGGAGAAGATGATGTATGACCAGCGGCAGAAGTCCATGGGTCTGCCTACGTCCGAAGAGCAGAAGAAACAGGACATCCTTAAAAAGTATGTTTGGTGGCATTTTAAACGGGGAACCTGTTGTCGTGTCGGCAACATTGTGGTTCAGAAACATTTTTGTATTATGAGAATATGTGTGTTAAATGTTTTTGTCCATTTTATAACAATTCCTCTGAAGTTGTGTTGTTTATAGGGTTGCACGACAAGCCAGGTCAAATGCTCTGGCGGGCTGTATATGCCCTCCTGCTTTAGGTCCCACACTCCTGTGCAGCTCAGTGGTTCTCAACTGGTTTGGCAGGAACACCCACCACCACCCATCAATAACAAGCAGTGACCCACATTGTGAAAATTATGCGACTAAAACTTCTTAATAGCTTATATTTAAAGAGTCTCGTTGCAACTTTTTGTTGGTTGCATAGAGGGGACTTACTTTACGTGTTGCAAGCATCCCATTCACTTCCTGCTTAGCAATGATACATTTTTATCCACAAAAAAAAAAAAAAAATTCAAAGAAAAGCGCTTGCAAACTAGGACTGTCAAAGTCAACATGTTAACGTCTAAAAGAAAGTTTCCTTTAACGACAAAATTTTTTTGACGTGTGAAGTACAGGTCACAGTGTGGACACATGCTGAGCAGAAATGGACAAAGAAAAGGGTAATTTGATTGGTAAATTTAGCAAGAAGTTATTTGTATCTACTGTCACTGTGATTGGAAGTGCCACAAATTACCATAGCATTAGCATTAGTAGCTAACATTTTGTTTTTGTGTTTTTGCATTAGTAATGAACTAACTAGTCACCAGGAAAGACATCCCACTAGAACATAGGTACATTATAGAGATCTAATTTATGTTATTTATTAAGTATTGTATAATGAGAGAGGAACAACATCAAATTATTTGTTCATTTTCTATGCCGTTTATCCTCATTAGGGTCGTGGGTATGCTGGAGCCTATCCCAGCTGGCTTTGGGCGAGAGGTGGGGTACACCATGGACTGGTCGCCAGTCAATTGCAGGGCACATATAGACAAACAAACATTCACACTCACACCGATGGACAATTTAGAGTCGCCAATTAACCTAACATGCATGTTTTTGGAATGTGGGAGGAAACCGGAGTACCCAGAGAAAACCCAAGCACACACGGGGAGAACATGCAAACTCCACACAGAGATGGCCAACGGAGATTTGAACCCTAAACCTCCTGACTGTGAGGCCAATGTGCTACCCACTCGACCACCGTGCGAACATCAAATTAAAAGAACAAAATAAATACAGTCACCATGGCAGCCACCTGTCCAAGCCTGCAGGACTACTTTGTCTTTCAGAGAGGTGCACCACACAAATATGCACATTAGCATGAAAAGGGGAAAATTACAGTACAGTAGTCTATCTGTGCATGGGAGAACATTAGAAGTTGCAATCAAGGACTGTCAAACAAAGTAGGACAAATGGCTGCTTGCATTAAACATTAAAAAAAACTGGGGGATTTCTTTATTTTTTTGAATAAAATAATTCCCCATATATTCAAAATCGATATGCCTTTACATGAAATTTGTAGTTGTTTACATCCCTACTTATTATAGATGATAAAAAAACATAGTTTTATTTGTGATTCAATGCAATTAATTATGAGTTAGCTATGGACAAAATGTGATTTATTAAACATTTGAATTGATTGACAGCCCTAGTGTAAATGTTTTCAGTACATAGTGTACCTGATGAGTTGTATGATAACACCTGGACTTGTACCTGGATGTGAGGTGAGAAGTCCTTAAGAAAATCAAGCGAGTCCAATTGCTCCGATTCAACTCGTACAACGTAAACACAGCACACATGTCGTGGTGGTGTGGCCAGGAAATAGCACAGACATGAGGTGCGTTCAGGGACATTGGGTCATTCCACTTTTTTTGTGAGACTGGATATCTACTAAAAACGGCTGATCACAACCCAGCAGTTGAGAACCACTACTCTAGCCAAAGACATCTTATGTTTTCACAAAAAGGCCTGAAAGAAGTGCTAATAATCATCATCTTTCTGCAGGTTCATGGCTCAACATCCAGAGATGGACTTCTCCAAAGCTAAATTCAGCTGAGATCTCCTGTGTGTGTGTGTGCACCATGTTGCCTGCAATACATACACCTCCCCTCCCAATCCTAAGGTTTCATTCATATCAATGTTTCGTTACTGTAGTGAATCCCATCTCTATTTAGGTGTCCTTTAAGTATTTGTTTTGTTTTTTTAAATAAATCAAAGTGACAAGGTGACAGATTGGCTATGTTTATTTTCTCACTCAACAGCGTCAGCCATCAATGACTATGTTTGCATGCAGTCAATATTTGGGTGAAAGTCAATATATAAACAGGGTAATTAATAATAATTTTACGTAATTCATTAATCGGGATATCCCGCTCTTGCTGTGTCCAAAAACAACAGCAGCACGCCAGATAACACCTCTGGTGATAGAAGTTACCTTTGTGTTTTGGTCCTGGTACTGACCCACCACCAGTATTTCAGACTATTCTGTCTCAGTTTTTTCATTAATGGAAGGCGAGAACATGAAAAAATGGGAAATGGAGCTGCACCCTCTCTGTAGTTACAATGAGAGAGAGAGATGGGATAGTAGATGGATCTGAGCTACTAATTTGTTACTTGGCATTGTAAGAGGCATTTTGAGGGTCTTCCAATGTTTATCTGCTCTGGACTATTTATGAAATTATCTTAAAAGACGTTGCTGCCCTTCCCCACACTAACAAGGTGGCTTGTTTCATCCTCGCTCCAAAAGTGGGGGCTTTTGCGCGTTGCCGTGTTTACTTGTAGTTATTCCTTTCGAATAGAGCAGGGGTCGGGAACCTTTTGGGCTAAAAGACAACACATATTTTCAAATGTGTTTTTGTGTTTTTTTAATAAGTGTATACAATTAAAAGTGCCAACAATTTTAGAGTGTAACAAGTCTTTGAATTGGATGCATTTAAGTGCTGTTAAGATTTTATATTTTGAATGTTATTTTTAACACTGTGATTCCTGTCATATTTTACTTTAAAATGTCAGCTAAAATAGTTACACAAAACATAAAACAAAAATTACATTTTTAATTGTAATATTATTACTTTAGTCACACAATATTTTGACTTTATTTCTAAATTATTTTTTCCCCAACCTAATGTCCAAAAATGACAACTTTATGTTATGTTTCTTAATATTGTGACATTTCAAAAACAAAACAAAAATGAACTCAAAACAAAAGTGACGAATTTTATTGAATTTTTAGATTGTGCCACGGGCAAAAAAAATCACTCAGACCAAACTTTTACACGCCTGTTGTAAAGCAAGATAAGTTACATATATTTTAAGAAAAAAACTAAATCAAAATAAATGAAGGTTATGGTGTTTAGAAAATCATGAAAGCCATATGTAGTCATTAAAAGAGTCACATCTGACATGTTCCTTCTGATTGGAATATCCCAAAAAGCGTATACATGACCCAATATCCAGGTTAGAAAAGGAGGGATCCAGGGATGATAATCAGATTTTTTTAAACCATTATATGAGCATATTCTGGTTTTTCGAAAGGGTTATTGGTGTTCACATGGCCGTGCTAATATTACTGCTAATATTCCGGTTATGATAAGGTTGTTTGACTGCATGTAAAAGTAGCCAATGAGTGTAAGATCATATTCATAGCGTTACCTCAATGTTAGATTTATTGTCACCACAAGAGGGTAGTGTTTCCCCTAAACTGAAAGAATAACGCTTGTTGCAATGTTTATATGCAATTTGTGTACACACTTGGCAATTGTTAAAAACAACAACTCTTGTCTGACTAAAAACATAAAAATTGGAGCATTTGTCCTGTTTTGTGTTCTGTGGCACTGTAGTGTCACTGGCCACCTCCAGTAATTTCAAGCTGGCATCAAGTTGATAGCAATCTCCCAATATTGCATACAAACAAGAGCACACTTTTCACACTCTGCGAAGGTACTCTTACTCTCATGTGAACGCCACAAATTGACACGTGGCTCCTAGAACCTTAGAAGGACAAGTCCGCGTGTTTCTTACCAGTGAGCTAAAAGTCTTGTTTCTCACTCACACTACTATCATGCACCTCTGCTAAAATGTTACTTCCCTCTCCACCAGTTTGCTTACAAGTCTTGTCTGCTGGTGTGACCCCGCGCTGTGCTAACTGGACGCGCCTGTCAGAATGGTGAGAGGGCGACATACATTAGCTCATGCTGCCTATAGCAAGTCTTCCTTAATGTGTGAAATTGCTCGTGTGGCTCAAAAACACACCTCGGACATCTATCACTTTGAGGCGAAGAATATTATGGCTCATTATGGGGGTGTGAGGGGTGTTTGCAGGAGGACAAGAGGTGTTTATCTTACCGCAAGCCTTGTATATGTATTTCAGTAGATGTTTCTAATCACTTATGATCTTGCTGGGACCATGAGCTATAAACCTTTTAACTCTGTAAGCAACATTATGTAGTATTAAGTGAGGAAAAACATCCAAATCGATAGTTGATGTCACATTTAAAGTCATTTTATTTGGAGTCCTCAACACAGTCCTCTGAAAGTCATGTGTTCGTAGTATTATTTTACGTTTTTGCATGCTTAACCATATTAATATAGATATAATAAGATCTCATGTTGTTTTTTGGGGTTTTTTTTTTCATTTTTTGTTCTATTTATTTTCTAAACAATTTTGTTTTCCTCCATTTTTAATTTTTTTTCCCTATATACAAAAAATATGAACTTTTTTTTTTACCAAAAAAACAAAGTCAGCTGGGATAGCATACCCAGTACTCCAGCATACCCCTGTGACCCTAATTAGGATAAGCGGCATAGAAAATGGATGGATGGATGGGATATTGTGGAGATACACGTTTTTTCATTGGACAGTGACAGCAAATAATACATATATTTAAATATATATATATAGTAAGTATGGTGTCATAAAACAATGTATACTCAATCAATATTACTACTAAAGTATAATGAAATAAAATAGTGTTGCAAAATTTAAAAAAACAACAAAATATTAGAAACCACTGTAAGGTAAAACAACAACAATAATAATAATCTTGATACTTTTAAAAACAAAGTATTGTTTGGTGTACCTAAAGTTGCAACTGGCCAAAACACCCCTCCAGAGTCACCTGCCTCAAAATTACCCATCACCCCCATTTACAACATTTAACATATCATGAGGAGTAACTGGTAATATGGTTGACTGTAGGGAGTCAGTATCGTATGAGTGGTGCAAGGGCCCGATGGCACTGGGTGGGGCCACGGCATGATGCTGCAGGGGAGCTGGTGGTGAAAGAGGGCACCGAGAAGGCAGAGTCTGCTCAGCTGACAGCAATGTCTCACCAAGGTACCAGAATTTCTTCATTAACGAAGACACACAAGACATCAGAGGGGATGGGGTTGCGGGGCGGTCTGCAAACACACCTCCTCACCCGCCGCTGCACCGACTCTGCCCTATTCCAGACTGAGCGGCTTGTTTTTCGGCAGCGCTCCCTCGTAAATCTCCCACTCTGGCCCTTGCACGATGCGACTCGCTGCCATGTTGACGGCAAGGCCGCTTTGCTCCCTCTTTTTGGAAGCTCCATTGTTTGTTGGTTGATCCTGTTGATTAAACGTCATTTTCCTGCGCTACTAAAGATGCACTCCTTAACATGTGCATCTGTTATTTATCCTCCTCAGGCCTCCACACTGGGGTGTCAGGCACACTCTGTTAAAGCGTATTTGGAACGCACACTTCCAAGGGATGGGTCTACAAAGTCAAACTTCCAATTGACAATTAAGCAAGACCAACACAGGCTGCAGGCGGTAGTGTACAGAGGAGATGAGCCGTCATTTTGTTTTATAAGGACAAAGATCCGAGTCATCTCATGGTCCTCAACTCAAACACAACTTCAGTTTAGAGGGGAGGGATGCTTTCAGCTCCAGACTGAGCAAAGAGCATCAGCAAACATCCTCCTCACAAAGTCTGGACAACTCCTCATAAACATAAAAATGCCAATCTGACTTCTGTTTGCCCAAAATTAACCTAAATGAAAGTAAACCCTTACTTTGTCATTATCAGTAAGGTGCTTTCTTGACTAATTATTTAAGGGAAAAGTAGTCGATTTTTGTTAACGATCAAACTGTGAGCAATGTTCTGCTTTGGTGTCCAATGTCAACAAAGTTAGCATTTAGCCTTAAGGATGCTCGCATCTTGTCATTCATCCCACTGAGATTTAACCGGAAATGTTAAAAAAATTAACATATCATCATTTTTCGACAAAAAGCATGTATCTCTAAACATGTATTTTTTGTTTTTTTTAATAAAGTTTGTGGTTTGCTGTCCAACAAAGAACAATTATGTCCAAACATGTTTGCAGTATATTTAAATACAATAAAACTAGTTTTATTTATGTTTTGCAGGGAAAAAAATAACCAAGTTTGTGTATTACCATCCAACAAAATGCCCAAGCATGCACTTTTTATCTTAAAAAACAATAACCTATGTTTTTAAAAAAAACATGCACACAATGTGGCGATTCATGTTTTTGTTGGATAGCAACAGTCTGCTAACACAACAGAACTATTTTTTCACACATGCTTTAAAAGATAAAACTTCTTTTTTTTATTATAATGTGTACCAAAATATAAATGTCTTTTCATTTTATAATGGAATGAATTTTTACATATGACACATACTATATTATATCAGAGTACCCAGACTATGCTTCTTTTTTTTACAGCATTTAATTTCCCAACAATAGCAAATGCAATTTTGTACATTTATAATTTATTCTTGTTAAAATCCTGCCAATTTCTTGTTTATTATTTTCTATTTTGCAACTCTACCCACACACAATCACCAGGTATTGTTATTCTGGCTTCTGTTTTCCCAAATAGATTTAACATAAAAACATAAGTAACCTTGAAGGGACGGGATGACGTCAGTGTGTAGATTATTTATCATTTATATTAAAAGAACAGTATGCTGCACACTATTTGAGAAATGTGTGTTTCCTTCCACAGTTGCAGGGTAAATACAAGTGACATTGTATTTGTAAATTCTGATAATCCTTATTCGTGTTTTCCAAAATGGTTGTTGAAGTGAATATTTTGAAAAAAGACGTGCTTTCACGAGTGGACCTTTGCTCTGCTATGTTTTGCTCTGTTTGGGGCCCCTAGGCAGCTGCAGGTCACAGTGCTGCTTCACTACTGTTTGCCTGTGGCCCCATGACCCTCCAGTCTTCATTTGCACCTGGGTGAGGACCACTCCATCACTGCTGCTGCCCACGACCCCCACCTCTGTGCCTGAAGCCCGTGACGCTCACATCGGACGAGTGACATCATGCACAAACGCGGCCCTCAGGTACACTTTTATAGTTAGACTGTGGCCATAACACAGTAGGTACTCCTGCACCTCTAAGACAACTGTAAAAGCTAGTAAGATCAAAACTGAAAGCAACTTTTACGGTACGTACGCATTACCCAGTCACCCGTGGGATCCATGGTGGTGGTCTGCAACCATGCATTTCAACTTTAATGTTTAGTCTAGTGGTGTACAACTTGTGTTGCATCATACACAAGAGCTATTTCTGACATTTTTTGTCAACAACAATAACCACAGTATATAGCAGTGATTGTCAATTATTTTTTGTGATGCCCCCCCTCCCCATTTGAAATACTATTGAGAAACTGAAAAGAAAAAGGCACTCTATGCCAATTTTAGGTCAGAAAATGATAAGGCAGTATAACAATGTGGTACAACGGAAGTTAAGGTTTACAATCCCTGTCAATACATAACCTGGAATAATAATAAATATATAATAATAACTGATGAAACAGTTAGTAGATGACAGAAACATAGTCCGATGTTGAGTGAGTGCAAACAGTGTCGTATTTCAAGAAGTAAGTCCTAAGAAATGAGGAGTTAGTTCGGGACTTTTCTTCCTTGTGCTTTGTAAACATCAGCTGCTTGTACTCTTTCTTCAAATGTTCTTACTCAGATGTCTCGGTGCCGGATGCACTTCTAGGCGTCCTAATGTTGCAACATGGTGTTTGCTATGGACGGACTGCGGTTAGCACAGAAGTCCAATAACGCTGCACGGGTTTAGATCGGCGAGGGTGTTCCTCCCAATTACGCCCCCTTTTAAATCTCCCATTAGAACCACTAAATCACCAGCGGGGATGCTTTCCAGCACCCGTCTGATGGACCCCAAGAAGACTGGGTACTTTGAGTTGTCATTTGGTACATCTCAAGTAACTGTCTTCTTCTCAGGGGATGTCTCCAACCTTTCAGTCAGAAGTCATTCAAGGTCTCATTGGTTTATAACACAACCAGAAATATTGTAGTAAATGACTTCTTAATCAAACTTCTAAACCAGGGGTCGGGAACCTTTTGGGATAGAAGAGCCATGAACGACAAATATTTTCAGATATTTTTGGTGACAGCCATATGCTATTTTTTAAAAAGTGAATACAACTAAAAGTGTGCCAACAATTTTAGAAGATAATAAGTCTCTGAACTGGATGGATTAAAGTGCTGAGGTTTTATATTTCGAATGTTATTTTTAACACGTCATGTATTACTTTAAAATGTCAGCATAAAGAATTACACAAAACAGTATATAATAAAACAGTAAAACTATATTTTTAATTGTAATACTATGACTTCATTCTCATGTTAGTTTTTTCCCCAATCAAATATTCAAAAAATGACAACTTTATTTTATTTTATTTGTTTCTTCATATTGCAACATTTACAAAAATACAAATGAACTCTGTTACTAAAATAACAGTGTTTTTACTCATAATTCATAATAATAATAATTTTTAAAATAAAAATTTAAAAAAAAACAAAAAATTTTTTTCCAATTAAAAAAGAATTTTTTTTTAATAAAAAAATTTTTTTAAAATTTAATTAAATAAAAAATTAATTCAAAAAAAAATTAAAATTAATAAACAAAATTTAAAAACAATTACAAAAACAAAAATTACAAAAAATTAAATTTTTTGGTTAGATTACAACTTTTTTCTCCTAATATTTTTGACTTTATATTTTGTAAAATTACTGCCCATTGTTCAAGTTTGTTAAACTGTGTTTTTAGATTGTGCTGCGGGACAATAAATCACTCGGATCACACTTCGAACACCCCTGTTGTAAAGCAAGATGTGTTACATATATTTTAAGAAAAAACTAAATTAAAATGAATAAATGTTATGGTGTTTAGAAAATTTCGAAAGCCCTGTGTTATCATCAAAAGAGCCACATCTGGCTCGCAAGCCGTAGCTTCCCTACCTCTGCTCTAAACTCTTTATGTTTTGTAGCTAATGTTAAATATATTATTCAGTGTTGACTGTACCGTTATAAAAAAATGAACGCATGTGATAATATAATTAAAAACATTACCATAGACTTTGATTCACATAAGTTTCTCTACCACTTTCATTATTTGTTTGTTGTTGTTTTTACTCCCTGAATAAACATGTTGTGATCGTATATTTATTAAAATCAATTAGTTAGAAAAATAATTCAAATATCTGAACTTCAATAAAAACTGTGAAACAAAAAATATGAAGTGGTGCTTGGGATCTTTGTGCCATGAGTATGCGTTCTGGTCTCATATCCAGCGTCTTTGATGTGGGACTAAGCGTGTACGCAGATTGTCGCAGACGGGTGTCGGTGTTAAGAGAATCTTGAAGCGTCTTAGCTACACGTTAAAGAAGAAACCAAAATTCACTTTGAGTGGATGTGGTTATTTCACGACGGCGCATCTGGTGTTCGTACCCCTTGACGGTGTTGTTGTCTTTTGACCCCCCCTAGAAACAACTGACCAGGACGCCGAGCGTATTTCAGCAAACCAACATTTTTTTAAATTTATTCTTAAATGACATAAATAACAAGCGAGTTCAAATACAAATAGATATGTATGTACATGAGTTTGTGGAAGAAGGCACTTGAATGGCATAGTCTGAATGTAACCACGTCGGCATAGGCACGTTTATAAGCACGTTAATTTATTCTATTTACAAAGATATACACTTGAATGTTAGCAAAAAAACATGTCAGCAGGATGTGTGAGTATGGCTCGAATGTTAAGATGCCAAGAGCAGAGAGGACTGAGATGGATTGTCTTTCTTTCTGCGTTTACGTCCCAACTCTTCTTCTTCTCCTGTCTGCTCCTCAGTAGCTCTGAGCCACGGGCGCCCAGGAGGCGGTCAACCTGGCGATGGAGCTCTCGAACTGGGCGTCCCCGACTCCAACCTCGCTCAGGCTGGGGTCGTACATGGAGGATGGCGAGGAGACGGGCAGAGAGGAAGTCAGCCCGGTGTAGGAGGAGCCCCTCAGGAACTGGGAGGTCAGGCCGCCGGGGATGGAGCCGGAGGCCGAGCCTGATGGGGTGAGGGTGGTTCCGGCCACAGACCAAAGGCTGGGGTACTGACTGGAACCCGGAAAAAGAAAGATTTGTCAACCAGTTGTCTTATTTTGGCTTGTTCTGCCTTTGCCGTAGCTTCTTAAGGCTCACCTTGAGTTGGATGTGGAGTTGGTGGTGTGTGACAGGGTGCCCATGCCTGTGGAGTTTGGGATCTGGAGGGCAGACCAGCCGTCATGGGTGGGCGCCAGGGTGCCCGAAGAGTTATCCATATAGTTATCTGCAAGAATGATGCGCACTATTAATCGGAATTCCATCCCAATCTAAGCAGTTTGGGTGTTGTTGGTCTTACTCGTGCTGGAGGTGCGGTGGGGGTAGTGACTGGGGTACGGGGTGGCCCGATGGCTCCTCAGGCTGGAGTAGCGCTCGCAGTACGAGCCCGAGGAGTGGGCCGCTGTACCGCTAAACTGCGGGGGGCTGCTGCTGGGGCAGATGGGGGTCTGGCCTGGGAGGAACCAACCTCCAACTGACAGCAGGAGGATACAATCATCAGTTCAAAGTCACAATTTTGCTTTTGGGGTGAATTTCTGGGATGCCTACGCTGGGAGTAGCCGGACTGTTGGCTGTCCACGTTGTGATCTGGCACTTCTTTGTGATCACTCCTGAGACACAAAGGAGGTTAGTCATGTACCGTACCGGCTTTTCGTAGCCTCACACAAGCAGTACCTTTCTTTAGCGTCCAGGAAGGCCTTAGCGAAAGGATTGTGCTTTATCTTCAAGGCTGTAATCTGTAATGGAAGCGGGTTTAGCTTTCTCGTCAAGTCATTAAAGAAGTGGCGTTCTAAAGGCTCCCGCACCCACCTCTTCATTCTGGTAAGCGGTGACGGCGATGAACTGGGTTTCTGGGAAGGACTGGCTGCTGATCATCTTCTGGATACCGCCCACCTTCACGATGTGTATCCTCGGCTCGTATTTATGTAGGGAGTTGAGCATAATCTGCGGAGGGGTTGGGGGGGGTGTAAGGATGTAAGTGAGGAGTGTGCAAACCTTAAAAAAATCAAAGAATGCAGTTTTTTTGCAAACCGGGTTCATCATGGATCTGCTAACACGTTGTATTTATTTAACATTGACGTTGTTATTATTATTGTTAAGGTTATTTGCATCAACAATTCAACTTTTTCTTGATACGCTTTTTGACCTTTTTGCATTACTTGTTTATTTGTGCAATCTATACCCCCCTTAACTATAATTCACTAGTCAATGTTCTTACCTGACCCCCGCCGTTGAGTTTGTTTGACAGTTTGACTTTGCTGAAGGACACGGGCGCTTTCATCCAGTGCGCACCGAAGTTGGGCGAGTCCGGGTGGATGTACACGCAGCTGGGGCTTTGCGGCTCAGGTTTGCCGCCCGGAACCCACTCCCCGTTGACGTACTTCCACCGGTTGTTGTCCGCGGCGACGAAATCAAGCAGCACCGAGTACATGGCGTTGGGGTCCAGGCCGCTGACGCTCGCCCTGAGCACCGGAAACATCCTTCTGTGGCAAGGAAAGGTAACATCAGAGATTTTTCGCGCACTTAAAAAAAAAAAAAGCCATTTTTGTCCATAAGAAGTACAATGCAAGCCTTTTACGTCCTGTTTTGTCTTATTAGTAACCGTGCGTAAAATGCGCAAGCGGCCTACCTTCCCGTTTTGGTGACAATCATCTCGTTGGTCAACTCTTTAAACTTGTTCCACAGGTCGGCGTCCTCCAGCGTCAGTTTAATATCCCTTTCCGACGCGTCCCCCTTCTCGCTGCCCTTCTGGAACTCGCTCTCCACCGCGCTCAGGAGGTGCTCCAGGCGCTGGTCCGGGTTGGAGGAGGTCATATTTCCACGCAAAGGTACACACGCACACGCACACACACACACAAACACACAGATAGAACCCAGGTATGGACACTCACTTGGCATGTGAGGATGCTTACTGACCGCTACAACCCCGAGGCCCCATGATTTAAGGGCCCCCGGGGACCTCATGGGGCGGCGGGGGCGTGGTTTACGCACGGCCCGCCTCCCACCGTCTTAAAACACGCCCCTAAACGACCAGACGACCTCTCCTTATTCATAGCAGCACATTGATGTTAGTATTTTCTCATACATGACTCCATTAACAAAATATCACATTTTATCGCCTGAAATTTGGGATTTAGAGGTGTGGGATTTTTTAGCTTAACAGCAAAAACCCCTCCAGTATAAAAGCATCAGTGATGTCTGACACGTAAGATAAAAGAAGGGGAAGCCAGCTGAGGAGAGCGGCGCCTTTGAACTCGGTTGTATATTTGCAAATAGTGCTAATCTTTTGTTGTCTCAAATCCACATGGGAGAGAGGGGTTGTGTTTACCGAGCACGGGGCCATTAGTGCGAGCCTGCCTGTGTTCCTGTCCCGTGCCGAAGTGTGGATGGCCTGCAAGTGATGCCTCCATTTGCATAATAGGCCTGTGCAGCCTCCCTGCCTTAAATATTACACATCTACTATTTCTACTGTTTAGGAACCTCAAAGAATGTTTTAAGATGCCAAAATCAGTCAGTTTGGTACCGCTCTCAAATGAATCCTCACTGCTGCAGCTGACTTCCGTTCCAAAAATCCCAAGAAATCGTGTTTTTCCTTCCTGTTGTATTCCCTAATGCCAATGCATTTTGCAGGCAATACATGAAATACATCTGACAGCTGGTGATCGCACTTTACTTATATGTTAACGTTTTTCAAACTTAGTACACAATTGGCAACAAATACATTTGCAGTCACTAATCATAGCAATTAGTCAAACTGCTCTTTATGCCTAAAAGCATGTTGGGTTACATATTATTGTTAAAAAAAAAGTATAACAGTAGCTATTCATTTACATTTTAATGTGATAATTAGCACTGAAGCAGACGTTCTTCAAATATAAAATTGTAACTCTAACTATTCCAGCTATTAAAGATCTCCAAACTAGATCTTTATTTACTTCCAAGCCTCATTTTATATCACCGTACGTCTGTCAACATTCCCATAAAGTTGAAAATAATGCTAACATTTCATTTATTTACCATTTTCTCCTCAAACACTTTCACTCTATATTGCTTCTTTTAATGATTAATAATATTAACTGGATACGTGCATGATACGTGAATTGAATAAAATCAATACAATAAGAATACTACAATAAATGTAAAAATGTGTATATTCCTTTCCATTATGTATGACTTTATTCTTCATTTGCATTCAAATATCAGGGCAGAGCAATGCACACTTTGCTTATTTTTCCAGTTCTCTTGTCATATTCCAGTATATTCCAGCGCTCCCCCATTGATGGTGACAAAGGTAAAGTCATGTGTTAAATCTAGCAGCCTTCCTGCGGGCCGCCTCTGATTTCACTGTCATGTACTTGGAATTGAGTGAGGGCTTTGGAGCGTGACTCCGCTTTACTACGCCACTTCCTCCACTTCTACAGAGGCCGTAAATGTAAAGGGGTTCTCTCACACCTTTGCATCCCGTATCATTCAGCGGCATCGTCTTCCTTTCTGACCGCCCCCCACCCTCCTTTTCGCCACCATGAGCGTCTGCTTGTGTTTAATTTTGGTGGCTTATAGAGGAAAGGGAGTGTGACAGCAAAAAAACACACACACACACACACACTCTACGGTATGACAGGTAGCTGCCTCATAGGACAAATATGAGTTATTGTTGACTCTGTGAGTCAGTTGTTGCCATGGCAACAAAACAACCCCCCCCCCCCCAGTCACCAACGGGCGGGGGACGCTCAAAAGCGTTGCTTTTGTACCCTTGACCTTTACATTTTTGCAACATACCTGCACCTCGAGCCATGAGAGGCCCTTCAAATTGACGCACACGTTTAAAGGTAACGACAAAAAATTGTACGCTTCACAAAAGCTGTTGGGAAAATATTATTCCCACGGTAAAGCTGTCTTTAAAACATGTTCAGCCTAAAATACTGTATACATATCAAGTATTAATGATAAATATACTGTAAATTATATATCAATTAGACTGTGGTGCAAAAGTTCCATTCAAATTAGGCCGCATTCATTTTTTGCAGTTCATTTGCAGGTTAGAATACAATGTAGCACTTTTTTAAAAACATTTTGTCCAAATTGAATAAGACACACAATTTGGAGTGTTTATCCGCTTTAAGCTATAATCATCAAAACTATTTTTTTAAATAAAAAAATACATTTTGAAATATTTCATTTTGTGTGCAGTGAATCTATAGAATATGAATATAGTTAATTACAAATCCATTATCTTTCACTTATCCCATTCCGGATCGCGGACCCCAAGGCGTTCCCAGGCCAGACATAATCCCTCCCTCCATAATCCCTACATAAGGGAAGGGAAGGGAAGGGAAGGTCCTAGGACCTTCTCCCGGCTGGGCAAGCCTGGAACACCTCACCAGGGAGGCATCCGGACTAGATGCCCGAGCCACCTCAACTGGCTCCTCTCCATGTGTAGGAGCAGCAGCTCTACTCTGAACTCCTCCTGGATGGCCGAGTTCCTCACCCTATCTCACGACCCAAAGCCTGTGACTTTAGATGAGGGTCCCCTGGTAAATTGAGACTTGATTAATATATAAACCTGTTAATTCAAATACATGTCCGTTAATATACTTATTGTATAGAATATATATATAATGTAATATAATAATAATAATAATAATAATATACAGTATAATAATATATAGCCATCGTTTTCTATACCGCTTATCCTCATTAGGGTATGCTAGAGCCTATCCCAGCTGCCTTTGGGCGAGGGACGGGGTACACACTGGACTGGTCGGCAGCCAGTGCCAATACATATAGCTAGCTGGGATAGGCTCTAGTACACCTGCGACCCTAGTGAGGACAAGCGGTATAGAAAATGGATGTTTTATTTATACATGCTGTGTATATGTATGTATGTGTGTGTATGCTGGATACCTGTATATACAGGGTAGGCCAAAAGTAGGTTTGCAGTTAGCACTTTTATTAGACATTTATTTACTTTTATTTGAGCACTTGAGAGATTAAATATTCAATGTTGAATGTCTAACATGTAAATAGAATGTATGTACTGTAAGTAAATGTACGAAAAAAAGTGTTAATTGTAACCCTACTTTTGGCCCACCCTGTATATACAAAAATATTTAGGTGTGTATATATATTATATACATTATATATTTAATATAATTTATACATACAGTATAAACATTTATCAGATGTATGTGTGTATGTATTATATTATGTATAGAATAATAAAACATGTTATATATTACTAAATTATATATATTATATAAATTAATTCATTAATTTTCTATGCCGCTTTTCCCTATATACTGCATATTATTATATATAATAACAAAAATACACACACATATTGTTTTTAACCTTTTTGTACATAACTTTTTTTTTCCACTTTTTCCATCTAGAGTGAAAATACATATACAAAATTCCAAACATCAGTAGAGAGACACACAAATAACTGATATGTTGTTGCACGCTTTGAATGGGGGAAAAACAGCGCCATCTGGTGGACTAAAAAGCATTAAAACTTGAAGGCGCGTATTTCCAACATTAAAGATTGCATCGGTTTATGTGGAGATGAACTTGGGGTTAAAATGCCATTTTCAACGGGACATGGAAATTATAGGCTAAGTTAAGAAACAATGACAATGACAATTCTAAACATTTTAAAAATGAATATCGTGCGGCAAACGCAAAAGAGCCAAAATTGCTGGAACGTTTCAAAAAAGCGAAAGGCCCATGGCATTCCCCAGACGTCTGAACGCAACGAACATCTTCATCCCACTCACGCTGAGCTCATGTCTGCCTCAAAGGAAGATGTGCAGTTTACGTGAAAAGGTACCGGGGGGGTCGCTGCCCACGTGCGGCGCGCTAAAGGGTTAAGCGATGGAGTCCTCGCTCAGGCACCAGCGGCTCAGCGTCACGTAGGTGTGAAATATTGCAGAGGTCTGGTGCTTGACAAAGAGACAGTTATAAGCATGCATATTTTCCAGAGGACTCCGTTGGCCTAAATAAGTAAACACAGCCAGGAGGATGAGTCAGGCCCGAAAAGACACAAAAAAGATAGTTACATCAACGCTCACATTGGATTTGAATGACTCATAATAAAATTAGCTTATTATGTGTCCGTTATTGTTTTTTTCTTTTTTTCATTTTTTGCTTGGTGCATCATTTATATTTTGTTATTGTTCTTAGGGAAGCTCCCGATTCCAATACCGATCACCCTTGAGTGAGATCGCCTGATACCGATCACACGGATTAAGTGTACATTTTTCAGTTTTTTTATGATGCCAATTCCAAGGGCTCCTGGTAATTATTAAAAAATAATCCTATTTGTGAAATTATTTTTGACACAAAACTGAATTTAATGTGCTGTTTTGTAGTAAAACGAATACATGGCAAATACATTCTTCAACAATTCATTTTTAGTTCATAATAACAAAATTAACAGGATAAAACAGTACAAATAGATATCTTTCCTAAGTAGAAATCCTTAACTTGAAACGGAATAAATTGAGTGTTCAGGGTTGCGATCACCAGTAGATCTGTCTACTATTTCTGTTTTATTTTTTTACGACTGGCAACATTTAAATGGTACGCTACTTTATTTACCCCCGCATCTCAACCCTGACAATGCGGCCGTCGTCTTTATGCTATTTTGTGGTCAATCCGACTTCAAAAGTAATGAAAAAAAAATACTATGACATGAAGCAAATACCCTCTGACCCTTTGGGAGGCTCAGCTTTAAAACTAGCTGGCGTGCTAGGACACCCCCGTGATAGTATCGCCATCATAAGGCTGGAAGCGCTACATGGTTATGTTCAACAAACAAACACACACAAATAGTATTTCGAGGACATAATTAGTATAATGTATACAAGAGTGCAAAAATGTTCAGTGACATACAAACCCCATGAACATGATACCCACTTCCCTGTGGGACAAAAACAGGCTCCAAACTAACTGTGTTATTTGTTTCCAAAAGAAAACGTCCCATTTGTAGCCCAAAGACGTCGATAACGATAAGTTTGATGGCGTAGTGTCAAGGTGTCAAACAAAAACCATCGAGGTTTTACAGACTAGTGTTGATTCTCGCAGCAGTACAGGACCAAGCGCGTCCCTTGTCGGCTCCGTCCGGGTGTCGGCCACCCTTCGTGGCACAGCACACACGCGCATTCGTGTCATGATCGGTTTTTGTGATCGGATTTGAAATGCAATTACATGCAGATGCCGATCGCCTGTTTTTTTTACGGAAATCTGAGTTTTGATCAGAGCACCGCTAATGATTTTTATGCTTTTATATCATCTTTGTCTTTTTTAAATTAGTCATGTCAGTTACTATTAAAGTGTCTTCTGTTTGTTTTTTTTTTTGGGGGGGGGGGGATTCTCGCTTATTATCAGTAATTTTTTAAATCACCACGATAGGCGAGCAAGTTACCGATACAAACACACCTTAGTCTTGTGCTGGAAGTTTATTTCTATGTGCTGTCAAGGATGATTGCAAGCCAAAAAACACTTAATTGTATTATATTTACATTTATTATAATTTAAAAAAAAACTAAAAGCATGTCTTCTGTGGTGTTTAATGTTTGACAATCGCAGGCCAAAACACTATACAAATAAAACAACGTATTTAATAATAATTTTACATGAAAAATAGGAAATATGCTTTTTAATGTATTTTTAATATATAAATGTTACAGAACATAGATATACATGTTTGGGTTTTTTTTGATTACCCGATTGAAAGAAAGACAATTGTATTTTGACACCTCTCTGACTTAAATGCATGGAAGCGAGGGACACACACACACACACACACACACACACACACACACACTGATGTGGATTGAGCCCGCTGAGCTTCGTCTGTCACTTTTGCGTTTCCACTTCAAGTTCAGGAAATCTAAACTTACCTCTTCTTATCACCCAGCCCCTTTGAAAAGGATAAAAAGAATTAGTGGGGCCAGTAATTAGCCCCCGCCACCCAGCACCGGTCCTCATCACGGCGGACCCCACGGTGGCCCCTCGGGACCTTTAGGATGCTAATGATGGGAGGCCTGCTGAGGAGGAGGCTAGTCAGCTGTGTCTGCATCAGTACGGACAAGGAACTGCAACCGCTAACACAAAGTCATTACCAATGCAAAAACTGTGACGTAAAATCGAAACAAAATATATAAAGATATGTTTTTATTTTTGGAATATAATCGCGCTTTAACTCAATATTGCTGTCAAAACGCTTATGCAGGGAACCAAATTTGGTAACTCTTCAAACTGGATCCCCTAGGAGGTGCTGGAATCAGCTGTGCAAAATGATTATAATATACTGTATAATAATAGCGACAAAATATGTGATGTACCACAATCATTTTCTATAGAGCAGGGATGCCCAAACTTTTTCCACCAAGGGCCACATACTGAAAAATGAAATGATGCAAGGGCCACTTTGATATTTCATAAAAATGTATATTTTGTAAAAATACTTTAAGAAAAAAATCGATCTCAGCTTTGTGATGTAGATGAAAAAGCGTATTATTAGCATGAACTTTGGTATTTGCTCTTTTTGATTTTTTTTTACTTTTCTAAATTTTGCAACATTTGCTTTTTCAAATATTATTCCTATAATATTCTAACTTTTCCCCCAGCGTAATTACCGCATAATACAACTTTATTTTGTTTTGTATATTTCTCATATTACAACTTTTTTTTTTTAATTTCATATTTCAACCCTTTGCAAATAAAATTACATAATTTTTGCTTCTGTTTTTTTTCTTTTTCTTTTAATATTCAGAATTTATTCTTGCAAAATTACAGCAATTTTGTCCATTTATAACATTTCTTGTTTTTCATGTCTACTTTCTTTCTTCTAAATTTTTCCCACATATTTAACTATTACTTTATTCCCATAATATATATCTGGTAACATAATAACTTTGATTTGATTTGACTTTTGATTTCTCATTATATTATGGCATTACAAATAATATATTTTTTCTTAGTAGTGCAATATTGCAACTAAATGCTACTAAAATTACGTTTGTTAGTCTACAAATGTTTTCTCTTAATGACTTTATTCTTGAAAACCTACTGCTGATTTTTATTATTATTATTATTTTTACAATTTTTCGGTTGTTTTTATTAGTTTTCTTGCTAAATTATATTTTTAGAATGTGCAATAAAAACACAGCTGTGGGCCTCAAATGGCCCCCGTGCCGCACTTTGCACACCCCTGCTATATAGTGTCAATTATAAGTAAATTTTAAGTATTATGAAGAGAGCCTTATGTGCTATCTTAATTAATAATAAATATGCTACATACAAAATTTGATGTTGGAATTTATTGTTTGTTTTTTTACATCCCTATTATGCAGAAGTCACCATCAAAAACATGATTGTAGTTTTACAATATATTTTTGGGGCTATAGTACATTTTTCCCCTATATTTTTACTAATTATGGTTCGATTTTTGTACTTTATTTATCATTATAAATCATTTTCCCTGTATTTCTTGTTATTATTATGATTACCTTTCTTCACCGATTTTTACCTTTCTTTACCTTCCTAGCCCTATAAAAGCGTAAGAAGTGTAGAACACAGCATCTTAAATGACTTTTATGACGTAAAGAATGATTATTATACAACAAGGTAGGATTTGGGACACCTTTTTCTGCCACTTTGCAGGTGTGTTTTTGCCCCGTTTCCTCTGTTATTCCCCCTCCTTCTGTCTGTTGCTGTTGCCTGATGTAAATATGAGCAGCTGAAGTCAGCAGACACCAGTGTGTGAGAAAACACAGTTAAATCCCCTCGCTGCAGCCCCCCAGCTGTGTGAACACACACACACATACCTGCAGCCACGTTGAGCTCACACTTTGGGCCCATGACGCTGTCCACTGCGGCGGTGCTGGGAAGACATCAGCAAATATTAGCAGATATTAATCACAACTTTTCAGGGGGGGAGGACTTTTTATATAATGGCTCACGCGGGACGGCCTGTGCTGTGTGGTGGGACGTGAGTGGGTTGAATGGCAGAGCGGGGGAGATCAAAAGGAGCGAGGGCCACTTTCCACTGACAAACAGTAAGTGTTAAAGACAGAGGATTAATGGTAGGTGCAGCCAGGAACATTATTTACCCACAGTCGCAGGATGTGTGACTTGAGAGCCACCTCGTCACCCTCGCTCTTCCTCCAGCACCACTTCCTCTCTCTATAAATGCACAATTAAAATGAGATCTTCACGCAGCATAGCGTCACCTTGCAATGAGCTACAGCCCCCCCCCCCCTTTTTTTTGGCTTATGTTTGATCACCGCTTATCCCCTTCTCACATGGGTCGGCTGATCTCGACCACAATGAACAAAAAGAGAAGCTTTTCAATCGACAGGGTATCCTCTCGTCGGGAGCCATCTTTGGTGCCGTGGGTGGTGTTCAAAAATAGTTTGGTCAGGCGACAGAGCTCAGAAGATCAGTTCAAAGTGATTAAAGTGACAAATACGTCATGTAATCATGTCAAATATGCTGTTTTTAAAAATATATTTCAAGTGTAAGGAGATATTTTTCAATGTTCTTTCGTTTTATTGAACTTATTATTTAATTTGACAAATAATTGAATACATCCTAAAGACAAATAGATAATATAATATCAAAAACAACATATACTTGTATAAAGATGTGACTTACTTATGATATTACTGCTGCTTAAATATAATAACAATGCAAAATGTTGCCACAAGTGTGAAAAAATACAATACATTAAAAATATACAACTAAATGAAGAAAATTGGTTATTTTTGTTTTACTTTTTAATGTATTATGTGTATAGTTATTCCTTTAAACTTATTTTGTGTGTGTGTGTTGAAAACACCACAATCACCTTTGTAAATGAAATGTTACAAATGTGTAAATTCTGCATGAAAAAAGTGTCTACTTTTTTGAAAAACTATGTCTTCATTATGTTTGTATTTTATATACACACAGCAGGGTGTCCAAAATGTAGCCTGGGGTTTTTTCCTAAAAATATTCTAAAAAATATATACTTTAACAAGAAAACTCAGTCATTTTAAGGCGAAATGTTAATCAAAAAAGGTTGCAATCAGATGAGGAAAAGTTGTCATTTTACAAAAATAATGTCGTAATATTATGTGCATTTTAATAGCATAAATTTGAAATGTTGGATGAAAAATGTTATTTTTGTAATATTATAGGATACAAACAAAACAAAATGATTGTTAACAGGAAACCGGAAAATTAGGTTGGGGAAAAATATAATATGGGAATAAAGTCAGAGAACATTTACAAGAGGAAATTTAAAATAGAAAATATGGGGTAAAACTGCTGTAATTTTACAAGAATAAAGTCAATATTAAAAGAAAAAAGGCTTACTCTAAAAATGTTTTTGCAGTTATTTGAAAACAAACTTTTTATATTATCAGAAAAAATAATATTATTTTAGCAGCATAAAGTTGAAATATTACAGACATATTAGAGGACTGAAGTCATAATCACAAGAAGAACATGTACACTATGAAATAGTCTGAAAACTTAAAAATATTGAAAAAAGACAGCTGTAATTTTACGAGAATAAAGTCTAAATATTAAGAGATGTCAAAGAAATGTCATATTCTACATTCTATATATTCTATATTCTATTTGCAATTTTTTGAAAGCATATTTTTGGTAATATTATGACTTTTTTCCCACCATATTGTAAAAACACATTTTTCAATCCTATGTCACTAAAATTATGTTTTGTCCTTATAATATTACAAGTTTATTCCCAGAAAATCATGATTTTTTTTCTACTTGTAAAATTACAGCAATTTTTCCAATTTCCGCTGTTTTTATTTCTTAATTTTCCAAATATTACTTTATTCCCGTAACATTACAACCTTATCCGCATCCTTATTTTGCAGAAATGACATATTATGATGTATTCATTGTTTTGTTTTCTCATATTACCAAAACATGTTTTCTTTTCTTCTCTGTGCTACTTAAATGACTTTATTTGTAATATTTTGACGTCATTTCCGTTTGTCAAGTTCTATACATATTTCAAGAAAAAACTAAGTTAAGAAACGAGAGCCAGATGCGCCATAGGTTCCCCGCCCCTGTTCTATTGTGTGCTTGCATTCTTGCTGGTGCAGTGAAAGTTGTTTTTAAAATGTTTGTTTGCAGTCTTTAGAGATCATTTGAAGGAGGCATCTTGCTCGTGTGGCACATGTACTGCAAATATTGATGTATGTTCCTTTTATGTTTAGGTAACGCTGAAGTATTTGCTACATTCGGTAAGTGAAGCCTGCATGTGATAGCTACATTTCTTATGAAAGAACTCCGGGATACCTCATTTTGAGGGGCACAATACTAGAAACCCCCTCTCAGTACGGTGGGCAGCAGTCATTTCCTGTTAGCCCGATGTAGGAAGCATCACTGGCCGGGAGCCCCAGCAGGCCGCTCAGCCTCCTCAGGGGCCTCCACAGAGGTAGCCAGAGTCTGCCTGCACAGTCTGGCAGCCAGGCAGAGAATTTGGGATGTTAGAATTTGGCGTGGGGGGGGGGGTGGACGCACTACTGCACCGTAAACCGTAGGAGGTAAACAAAGTGGGCCGGGCTGCTTTTACTGCCTTCCCACGCCAGGCAGCAGCTGATTGAAAAGTGTTACCTGGAATATGGCGAGTGACCCCCCCGCCCCCGCAGAAGACAGCCAATGTGAATGCAGGCACAGGGTCCCAGGTGTACAAACAGCAAACAGTGGGGGCACATCAAAGGCTCTCATTAAAAGACAATAGATGCACCCCTCCCCCACCACCATCATCACCGACGTGGCCTGTATACCGCCCCCTTTAGTTCAGTCTGCCAAATGCACATTGTTTTCCCATTCATGACACACAGCAAGAGTACATCTTACATCATTTCAGTGGACACGTGAGCCAGCAGGAAGCAATGCAAATGGAATTCTATATCATGATGATGATGATAATAATAATAAGAGATGCAATGCACTCTTAAGTATCATAAGAACAGACAGAACTGAATAGAATAGACAGAAAAGGTTCCAAAAAAAAAGTAACTTTGGTTACTACAGTATATCTATTAAATAAATGCAAAAATAAATAAATAAAAAGTAATAAATATATTCTAAAAAAGGTGGAATGTTACACTTAAAAATGATATTGTTTGGCATTAGAACAAATTTATTTACAATGATGTAATTTCATTGCATATTTTTAAAAAGTTGCAAAAAATGGTGAGGATTTTTTGTGTGTTTAGGCATTATAATAATGAGAATTGAGCGACTAATTAATCCAATATATTCTGTATACATTTACATGACTGTCTCATATAAATAAGATAAATTGATAGCAATGAATGTATGAAATACAACAAAATGTAGTGTTTAACAAAACGGAATGAATTGAACAAATAGTGAGGCGTGCAGTTTAGTTCAACGTTAACAATGCTACAATTAGGATTTGAAAGAAATTCACCAACAGTCTAATGATAACCTACTTTTACTTTTACTTACTAATTTTTCTTAGGATTTCTTCTCATTTCTTCTCATGTATCTTGCTGACTTCCAAGCTTATATTTCTGTGTTATCAATATGTCGTACATTTTTCTACATTAAACATCAAAATGCACCATAATAAACGTCAGTCTCGTGCAGATCATTGGACAAAACTAGCATCCACCTTCGGACATTAAACACGGGAGACGTCCAGGAAGGAAAGGGCCTTCCAAGGGCATCACCGAGGGCTGGCGCTGCGTGCCGTTATCTGGTCCGAGCAGCCATGGGAAAAGCCTCGTCCGCCTTGTTCGCAGACACGCAGCAGCAGCCTCCAGCTTTGATGGGGACGCCTCTTTGTAGTTTGGCCTGGAGATGGCTTGTTAGTCAGTAAAAGTGAGGGCTAAATGGCTCCCTAACAGGAAGCAGTTTACACGGTGACGCTCAACCAGCCTGTGGCCCTCTATTGTCCCGGGCCCCATGTCCCACTTCATTACCATTTCCATAAGAAAGGAACAGTAATTGCCCCTTTTCTTCTGCTGGCCCTTCATCTTGGAGTGTCTCCTCTTTTACACCGCTTCCTTTTTCTCTTATGCTTTTTTTTGTGTGTGTCTCTCTGAGAAGTTGATTCGGGAAAATACACAGAAGATAAATTAAAGGAAAGTTTCCAAAACACAACCCTTCATTTTTACCATATTAGTGTTGATGTGTAAACAAATACTTTCCTTAACAAACACGCCAAGCATCTGAACAGTGTGTGTGGGTGTGTGTGTGTGTTCAAGTCTCTGAGATCCTCTTGACCTTTCACCCGACCTCTGTTCGTTTGCTGGCTGATCGGGACCTAAAACAGTCAACAGATCATCGATAAGCTAGACCGGGGGTGTCCAAACTTTTTCCACATACTAAGAAAATTGAAGAATACGGGGGGCCACTTTGATATTTGTATGTTTTTGGCAGATTCAGCTTTAAAATGTTTTTGAAATATATTATTACTTAATTTTTTCCCCAATTTTGGCTTTTCCCCGTCAGGGTTCGCCACAGCTCCTCAATTGCGTGAATGGATTTGGTTTATTTTTAACGCCGGATGCCCTTCCTAACTCAACCCAATGAAAGGCAGACGTGTTTATTATTATTATTATTATTATACGATTCTAATTTTTAAATTTAAAAGCAAGACTTTGTGTTATTATTAGTTATTAGTATCAACATTGTATCTTTTTCTCTTTGCATTGTGCCGTTTTGCTCTATTTCAGCTTTTTTGGGTTTAATTTAATTCCCACAATGTGCCACCAATAAACCAATAAACATTTTTTGCTACCTCCGCTTGCCAGGCTTGTGACGTATGAGGTGATTAAACGTTAATATTTCAGGAAATATTTGGTTGATATGTCTGTGCTTGTACAGGTATTTAATGTGTACATGTTTCTACTAATATTTTTATGTAAAAAATGGCGTTCTGAGTACCATTAGACAGAGCCCGCGTACCACCAGTGGCACCCAGACCACAGTTTGAGAATTGACGCTATTTAGCTATCCACAGACGGCGAGATGAATTAGCACAGTGTAAGACATGTCAACAGCGGCTGGGGTCGCACCGGTGAAGCTGCACGGTGACAATCCCATCATGAGTCTTGTGCAAACACGCTGATGGACACCTTGCAGGCAGCTAACGTCGCGCTCGAGGCTTCCCTGTGAGATCCGTTACTGGAGTTCTGCCTGGGCAAAGTGCAGCACTTTGACATATCTTCTAATATTTTGCCTTTAGCTAGACAAAAGGCAGTAAATGACACCTTGGCCCCGCGTGGAAGGAGCTGCAGGTAGTGCAACCGTCAAGGGAAAAGGGGAGGGTCGGCGGAAACCCCTCTGTGAGTTGAACTGTTTTAATCAGGGCCCCATGTGGACCTAGACAAAAGAGCCTGGTCCGAATCACCGTCTGCTCTTTTGTTGCAGGGGGAGCCAGCGAGGCTGGGAGCACCGAGTCGCTGCTCCCAACACCACAGCCGGCCCCCCTGCGTTTATTTACTTTAATCCCAGGTGACAGTATAGGTAACTGTTTCCTGGAATGTGTGTAGCTATAATGCACTTCAAAATAACAGCGCACAGATTTATGACTGGAAATATCCTTTTTTGCATTTCAAGCAACTATATGCAATTCATCACTGAATTTCTTGAATTAAGCAGCAGTTCAATGTCATAGTCATAGTAATGTTCAAAATCATTGCAGTCCAATGTGACTAACTACATTAATTAATTATTAGTATATTTTTATTGCTACACGGCTAACACGTTAGCTGTAGGTGCAGTAGATTTTCAGAACAAAACAGCTTTTATGATATGCACACTCTCAAGACTGCGGAAGTAGTTGAAAGGTTTGTGCTAAAAATTAGCAGCGTGGCATTCAATCAATGGTCAATTTTGTGAAAATTCGTGAAAAAAACAGCACTAGTTGAACATGCATTTCTCTTTGAAAACTTGAGGGAAATTGGTCATTCAAAACATTTTTCAGAAGAACAGCGTACTTTGATTAAAAAGTTGATGGGGGGGGAGGGGGACTTATGAAGAGGTGCAAAAAAATGTTGGCTGTTCAGCTAAAAAGATCTCCAATACCTTAAAATGGAGAGCAAAACTAGAGACATGTGGCAGAAAACGGAAAACAACTATCAAAATGGATGGAAGATTAACCAGAATGGCAAAGTCAATGATCAGCGACAGTCTGGAGTTACCTGTAAGTACTGTGACAGTTAAGGAGACATCGGTGTGAAGCTAATCTATTTAAAAGAATCCCCCACAAAGTCCCTCTGTTAAAAAAAGGCATGTGCAAAAGAGGTTACAATTTGCCAAAAAAGAAACATCAACTGGCCTAAAGAGAAATGGAAGAACATTTTGTGGACTGATAAGAGTAAAATAGTTCTTATTGGGTCCAAGGGACAGTTTGTGAAACGACCACCAAACTCTTAATTCAAGCCACAGTACACAGTGAAGACAGTGAAGCATAGCAGGGATCGTGGATCAGTTTGCATATGTCAGAATACTTGAAGAGGTCATGCCCTTGAAATGGATGTTTTAACACGACAATGGCTGCTGTGACTGTATTTAGAACACTACTGCATGTTGATATTAATATATTTTAAGGGAGAAAAACGCCAGCAATTGTTTAAAATAAAAAAACGTGAAAAAATGAATTAAAGCGCTACAAAAATGTAAATATACAGACTTATCTAGAATAATCGGGTGAGGACAGGAAAAACAAAAACCGGTCACGTGTTGTTGTGACGCAATCAGACTTTAAGAAGATGTGTAAATTCAAGTCGTTAATCTCCCATATACGCTTTTTTCCCCCCAGTTTTCCAGACCTCTGATTTAAAAACACAGTTTCTACGGTGGCTTTGTATTTTCTTCCATTTAAAATGCATGATTGGAGACGGGAAAGCTAAACTGTCTCATTTTCTACTCTGCCACCAGTGCGCAAATCACAGCGTCGTGGAACTCTGCTGCCGCCCATTGGCCAGTGGTTGAAATTACAGTACATCGGACCAACGTGCGATCTCACTTTACTGTAAAAGAACATGCAGTACACCCACAGCAGTAGTTTGAGCAAAAAATACATACATTCAGTTCTTATATGAATTTTCATGAATTCTAAGCATTCTAAAAATATGCATGTTAGGTTTTTTGTAGACTCTAAATTACCCATAGCCTATGAATGTGAGTGTGAATGGGAAAACATGGTTGTGTGCTTGCCCTGCGATTGGCTGGCGACCCGTCTCGACCCTCCCCCTCGCCCAAAGTCAGCTGGCTCCAGCATACCCCCGCGACCAAGGCGGCATAGAAAATGCATGGATGGACATTCATTTTTATTCATTTTATATTGTTGTATCAAGCGCGAGTGAAATCTAGTATTGGTTCATTACATGATTTTTTGTCGCCCTCTGGTGGCAGTTGTGGAAAGCTACATGTAGTGTCAGCTATTTCCTGCACTGTACACAATCTTCTCATGAACCCCATACACAACCCTCATGAACCCCATAAAATTCACATTTAATAGCCAAACAAATGAAGGTGTGTCCATGCATCTATTGTCTATGCCGCTTATCCTTTCTAGGGTCGTGGGGGTAGGCTGGAGCCCAGCTGACTAAGGGTAGGCAGGGTACACCCTGGACAGGGTACATATAGACAAACAACCATCCGCACTCGCATGCATACTTGTGGACAATTTAGAGCCTCCAATTAACCTAACGTGTGTTTTTGGAATGCGGCCCACCCAACGGCGATTTTCACCCAGATCTTCCAAAGATCTCCTGACTGTGTGGCCAGCATGCGGCGTGTCCATATTTCCCATTTTGCTTTGTTTCCGTCAATATGCTGAGAATGAAATTAGGAGCACAGCAGTGTTAAGTGATTGATATGATGCAACGTCATGCGGCACAAATGACTCTGGCGTACTTTATTCTCCTATAAGGGACTTCGATAAACAATAAAACGGGAGCAAACACAACACTGTTTCATGAAAATGCATATAAAGTCCGAATGATTGATGAAGAGCAGCGGGCCCAAGCAAGGAAGAATCTGGTTTGAAGAAGCTTTTTGAGCGTGTTAGCCTTAATGGAATCTGTCTAATCAAGTTTGCATTCATGTGGGAGCTCTTTCCCCGTTTCCTGTTCTTTGATATTTTTTTTTTCCTCTCTGATTTGTGTCTTTCCATCTCGCCAAAGCGTGACAAACAGATGCATTAGCTGCCTAATCGCTGAGATGACCAATGAGATGGCTTCCGAGGAAGCCTCCAAGAAATGAAAGGCCCGGGCCAATTTGCATGGAGAGGTAATTGAATCGTCTATAGAGGGGGGGTGGGTCTGTGGTGGGGACGTGCTATGCATGACAGCCCAGTTGGCTTCTGTGAGAGTTGGGGAGGAAAAAGAGAATTGCAAGAATTTGCACCTTCATTCGTGAATGAAGGTGCAAATTCCCATTCCCATCCACTCTGCTGTTTCTGCGGGCTGTTGCTTGGTGAAAGACAAATCTCAAGGAAATTCTCCACAACTGCCAAGGCAATGGGAGTGGTGATGAACTCAAAGATACATTAGGCAACCAGGAATATTTGCACTCAATATTTTTGGGAGAGAGGTATTCATGTGTTTATTATTGTGAATGTAGTATGTGTTATGTTATCAATTATTTATTTATTTACAGGTGCCACATAAGGCGCCTGCAAACCTGCTTTCCATTCGTGCTTTCAGTTAATAATGTGAAAGCAGTAGAAAGGAATGCATTCTGTAATACAAAATGTGAGTTGTGGATATCAATATTATGTTCATGTTCTGATAATACAAGCGTATTTGCTTTGCCACATAAGGCGCCTGCAAACCTGCTTTCCATTCGTGCTTTCAGTTAATAATGTGAAAGCAGTAGAAAGGAATGCATTCTGTAATACAAAATGTGAGTTGTGGATATCAATATTATGTTCATGTTCTGATAATACAAGCGTATTTGCTTTGTTTGAATCAGAATCAGCTGGGATAGGCTCCAGCATACCCACGACCCTCATGAGGATAAGCGGTATAGAAAATGTATGGATGGATACATTCATACTCATGTACTTTTAAAAAAAAAGGAAAAAGAAAAACTGAAAACTAATGCAAATGTCAAATTCAGTATCTCAGACAATTAGAATATTACTTTATTTATTACCTTTTTTTTAAAGGATTTTTAGACGTTTAGCAAAACAATATTCAAATTGTCTGGGATACCGGATTTGGAGTTTTTATTAGCTGTCAGGTATAATCATCAGAATGAAAATATACCAGTCAGTATGCAATGCATTATTGAAATACATAAACTTTTTCATGATATTCAAATTTATAGAGCAGCACCTGTATATTAATAGACTTCCTGCTGACTCCCATGTAGGTCAATTATTCATGTATTTAAATAATAATAATTGTATAATTGAATGAATGGATGAAAGGCCGGTCTCCTGTATGCTCCTATATTATAACTGTACAACCTATTTTTAAATAATAATAATATGCTGCACTGTGCCCTCAAAAGCAACCTAAACCAACATACATATGTTGCTCTCTCTCTTATTTACGTCAAAGCCCTGAACTCAAATGAAAGCGGGCCAATTCCACCTGCGAGATTGACAATTTTACGCTGCCAAATTAGGAAGAAGGCGAAAGCTCATGGCTGCTTCTATAAAATTTTAAATGACTATAATTGCATGCAGTCTGCCTTTAATGGGCTTGTCAGTGATTACTGGCTGCCTGCGCCAATGCTAAATCAAATGTCAATCATAGAGGCATGCGGGAGTCAATTAAAAGCTATGAAACACAAAGTGGGATGATCACATGACACTGGTGGCTTGTTGGCGTCTACGAGTAGACAGTACGTGAGTGTAGATACTACAATCACTATCATCTATCCACACATCAGTAAATGTGTTGCCTGTAGTGCCTGTTTCTCTGAACACTGACACCTAGTGGCCAATGTAGAATACTACATTCACAATTACAATGCTTCTTCTCCCTTGTATTTGTATTTTAGTTAATTTGGTTACCTCATCTAGCATTTTATATGCTTGAGAAAGTTTAATTTAGACCAAAAACAAGTACAATTTGCTTAAATATTAAAAAATGAAAACAATCATGTTTTTTTTTTAATTAATAATAGGCCAGACTAAAAAACAGTCATAAAAAAAACACATGAAAGGGAACTGCGATATTGCGAGGAATGACTCTATTGAGCTTTTTGGTTTGTGAAACGTGACATTTGCTCATGTTTTGAAACCCTATTTAGTAACAAAACGTGAAGTTATTAACTTAAGGTTGTTGTTTTTACTTTGTGCTGCGGCACATGCGACAGGCGATTATTTAAAGGAAAAATAAAAACAGTATGACGTTTCCTGGGCTCCATGTAAGTGCACGTGAATTGTAAAGATCAAATATTGGTGAACGGCGCGGGAAAATCAGTGGTATGCGCCTCTGAGGTGTATGAACAAGTACAGTTAGGATGCCATGTACAAAAAAGTAGCGCCAAATGCCAAACCTGTCTGTGGTGGTCCAAATTCTATTTGTGGCGGGCCGCCAACAGGTGAAAACACACAGATGTCTTCCGTAGCATTTAGTTGCATCCACAATCCTTATGTGGGACATGAACACATGTCTTTCTCTTTTCTGTGCGTGGTAAAGATATAAAAAGAGACAGCTGATTATTGCATGTAACGGCACACACCTATTCCATCTTCAAAGACCTCCAACAAGGTTTTATGGTTTCATATCCATGCTGTGTCATGTAGTAATGGGCAGATTCATGATAGCATGTCATACTTACAGTATGTTGCCCTATTTTGGTCATTTTTTCTTCCTTCCTGGACGCACTGATTTCACATAGCAACATACGAAGGAACACTACACCTAGCATTATCTTTTCCAGACCCCAAAACAAGCGTTACTTTTTGGTAGTGGCCTGAGGCAAATGTGTGGTGAAGCTAGTCGCTAGCCGGCTCGTAGCTAGACGGTGTGGTGTGGCGAGGTGTCACTACGCCATTCGAGTAGTTCTTGGGCGTAACAATGTTAATAACAATAATAATAACAATGTCACAGTAGCTTGGTTAATATGCAGGTCACATTATGTTTTTTTCAGAATGCTTTATAGGCAAAATAGTTGCATCCCATTAAGTGCATTCTTAGATGTTGTCCACATGGACAGAAAAATGTGATATTTGCCAATGACTTACTAAGAAAAACATGGTTAGGGACTCCGTTAAAGCCTTAAGCGCACTGAGCCAATAGTTTTTCTTTCTATTTGTCCACACTTGGAATGGGGGGGGTAGGGGGGTGTCCATAAATCATCCCATACTTGCTTGATATTTATGTTCGCAGCAATAAGTTTACAAGGGGAGCGGCCCTTCAGGCAATATCCTAAGTGGCACTTCATCCTTCCATCTGCCTCCACTCCACACCTCCTCCTTTGAGTGTGAAGGAGCAAAGGAGACGGACAAGGAGAAGGCATCTTGTGGTGACCACAGAGCGTCACCACAAGATGGCAATCTCCTCTGCCTCACAGCTCACACGGCGCCAGCCACGCTTGTTGGGGCCTTCAAAGTCCAGAATAGCTTGGAATAGATTTGTTTTGCGTTGAAGCCACACCAAAAATAGCACCTTATCCTCCCAACCCTCATCGCAGGCGCGATTCCTCTCCTTCGAGGAATCGCGTCCGAGAGATGACAGATGAAGGACGGGAATCAGACAGAGGCGCTTTAGTGCTTCGTTTTGCGGGTTCAGAGAGAGGTAAACAGCCGGACCCTCTGATGAGCATCTGAGACGCGAGCAGGTGTCCCCATAGAAAGAAGACGTTGCTGCCTGGTTTCGCGTGGGGCCCACAAGTGTTTCTACAAGCACCCCCCAAACAACACGTCAAGCCCCTGACCCCTTAGCTCTCAATGGCCAGTCAAAACAATGCCTATAGATTTGAAGCATGAAGCATGGAGAATCAAGCCGGAAGGTCAGAAGCGCCTTGACCCGCAAGGTCAAAGGGCGTTGGGTGATGCGCAGGCAATGAGCTTACTGCTACTGTACATACGACAACAAATTTCACGTCAAAGTAATTCAAATGTGTTCCTAATGTTGTGTCCTGTCTGCCTATATGCCCGCCTCTGTGACCGCGTAACCGGCCCAAACAAGGGGATTAGTATGACCTGCTTTGCAGCCAGCACAATAGCTTAGCCTTTGTTTTAAAAAATGCATGCAAAAATGAACTTCTTATGCTCTCATTGCGAAACTTGAGGTAGTTACTGGGCTAGGGAGAGTAGATGTTTGCTTAAATAAGACACGATTATGTTCGCAAGCAAGCCCAAAGATTGAAAAGTGTGGCTTCTTCATTTTGTTGTTAAAGGACGATGCTAAGGCGTTATTTTTGGGGGGTATGTCTGGAGTGAAAAGTGCAATTAAAAGCACACTTTCAATGATTTGTACACTACAGGCGCATATTGGAATATCGTTAATATGGTCTTTTTTTTTAAATAATAATAATATGAAGAAATTTTACTTTGCCTTTTGTAGCAAATTTGTGTTGTATTGTTAAATAAAACACCTATCAAATGATCAAATGATTTAGGCAAAGGAAAAAAGTACCACCGGTGGTATGCTGGCTCCATCTAGTGGTGCGGAGTAACTCCAGAATTTAAATACAGTATATACAGTACATGAAATTATGCTACTACTATGCTATTACCCCACATATTAAGACTGGCTGAATTTTAAGTCCAATAAAATATGAATTTGGCAAATATTATGATTTTCACACACTCATTCTGTGTGTAATCCAAAAGCAAGAGCTCTATCAAAAAGCATGCTCACATGCTCAGTTTTGATGTGGAGTTAATTAACTGCGCTGCACGCGGGTTAACTTATTTAACTGCGCAAGAACGACACAGTATTAGAAACAGCTTTCACCGTGAAGGAGTGCCGTGCGAATCCGAGCCTTATAGTCTTTTAAAATGGCCAATTTCTCCATGCAACTTTTGTATTATACGTTCTGTGAATATTGAAATGCCGCCTATAGTTGCATAGTCACGACGAAGAAGAGGTTTTGCAACTGCCACTCATTTCCATTTCCCACTACTAATGAGAACTGAATAATTTACTGTGTATGCAGTTTTCTTGGCATGGATTGATATTTTTTACACATTCTCCATCCTATGTGAGGCCATTATTTTATGATGTGATTACAGCCGAAGCAATGAGTGCTCTAATATGGAACATGAACTTAAGTGTGGGAGCTGTAGGCCTCCTTGTTTCATAGCTCTGTGTGTGCGTGTGTGTGTGTGGAGGGGGGGGGTGTGCGTGTGTGTGTGTGTGTGTGTGTGTCTAGGCGGGAGTTTACAGGAACAGCAGGCAGGCACAGGCCTTGTCACAGCGCGGAGCAACACTGGAATGTATTGTATGCGCTGGAAAGACAGGACAGCTGGGGCCAAAGTAGTGCAGCAAGTTCCCCAAAGCTGACATTACGACGCCCGAACGTGTTGTATCGACATATTTATCAAGCGGAGAACCCATGTGGCGATTTGTTTGCTGACACAAACCCCCAAATGATTTATTGTAGTAAAAAAACACAGTCGCATTCACGAGCATATACTAAGTGAACCGCGGAGGGACACTTAAGGTTGCCAGTGAGTGGTTCGGCTCTGAAAGCACACACAGTAAATTGAGGCTGAGGAGAGCTGGAAAACACGGACTGGAGTTTGATTTTAATCTCCATTTTATCCAGGAAAAACACAAGAAAATGTACTAAAGCTGCTTTCCACTTTGCCTAAAAAGCATTTTATGAAAAGATATGCTCGCCAAATGTCCAACATTTGACGTGTTTTGATGTTTTTGTGCTAAAAGAGCTGCTTGCGTGTTGGCGAGGGAGCGGTTGCTGTACTATGACCTCTAGACTCCACAATAGCGCCAGACTGCAGTTGTATTCTGGGGTGTACAACTGGTTTTACTGGAGGCCTGGAGTTAGTGTCAAGGTCAGTTAGCACCATCAAAATATCTTTTATACAAGCAAAGGTGTTATTCCTACATATCTGCCTACCACGGCTTTGCAAGCAACCTTTTCTAGCGGTGTAGCAGAACCCATCCTTTACTTCTACTCAAATACAAACAATATTAACAGCTGCACACGATACTTGGTACTCAACTCCACGTGTTTCCCCATATGGGGTTGGCTTTATTTTTTGCTCAACTGCAGAGAGTTCATACTTAGAGTAAGGTGTTAATCGATAAAAGCTATACATTAAATTCCACAAATAATGATATACCACTTTATAATATTTATTTAAATGAAATATATATATATATATACATACATATATATATATATACAATTTACTGACTTTTTCATTCACTGTAGTCTATTAGGGGTAAGGGGTTTAGTAAACGTGAGGCCTTTGTTTTTATACAAATTAATTATTTATATTTAAATAAATAATGATAATGACTTCAAATAAATAATGATATTACTGTATGATATGTATTATTAAAATATAATATATAAATAATGCTTGACTACATCTTAGGGGTAAGGCGTTTAGTAGACAGGAGTCGGGTTTTTTTTTAACAAAAGCATCATTAAGATAATGTTACATTTTTATATTTAAATAATTTTCCACAAATAAATGATGATACTACTGCATTACATATATTATAAATATATATTATAAAAGTATATATTTTATTGTGTATTAGGGGTAAGGTTTTTATTCAATGGGAGGGTTTTTATAATTGCATTTTTTACTTAATGTATCACATTAAACAAATACTGCATATTTTTTAATAATTGTCTATAAAAAAATAATGAAATACTACTATGTAATATCTATTATAATACATTTATTTTGTATCTGTTGCTACTTTATTTTTTACACCCTCCATCATTTACTATAGTCTATTAGGGGTAAGGCTTTTATTAAACCAGAAAGAATGTATATTATAGAATACAAGTATTTTGAAATACACAAATAAATAATTGTACGTATTACCATATAATATACATTATACTAATTATAATGTTTGTACATATCATTATTTTCTTTCTAAATCTGAATATTAATTGTAAAACTTGTACCCTAACTTCAGCTTTACATATGCCATATGTGCATCCCAGGCAGTGTGTGTTTTGTGACAGACGTCTCCAGCAACTGTCAGTATCGGGGAGAGAAGGAGGCGGCATTTATCCAAGTAAGAAATGCACACAGCAATTAACTGGGGCATGGCATTGATTTGAGTGGAGGCTACCATTACAAGGAATTAGTGATATTGTTTTTATTCAGTATTTTGGTGCTGTGGACTACTTTAATAAATCCATTCAGCAGTGTTTTGTCTCCTCCTTTATATGCTGCACAATAGCAAGAAGCAGTTTGGCCAGAGAACGTGTTGAAGGCCAGGACTGTGTGACCACAGACATGTTTTAATCTTTAGTAGATGGCGGCCCTCATCCTCGCGCTCATATCTACCGACTGGAATGCTGCCACTAAGCGCGAACCTTCCCTCACTCATAACTGCGCGCTCGGAATTGTTTGGGTGAAGGGAGCCAAAATCAACACGCTTGTGTGTCGATTAGCCCTTCGCTATTGCATTCGGGTCTTGTGGCTGTGTTGTGTGCATCAAATAATTGTTTTTGTCGGGCCAAAGAGGGGCCATGCATGTTGTAATCAAGCATGTGAGGCATGTCAGTCATTTTTAACTTTGTGTGGCACACCTTTTGATGCAGCTCTTGTAACAGAGGGTGTTTCAACTCCGCAGATGTACCTAATGTTGTGTCCGTGAAGTCCTCATAACAGTTTCTCCATCCAGGCTTTTCTTGACAGTCACATCAGGTTGACACAAAGTGTTGCCACACAGATGGGTGCGTGAGGCTGCGTGTGTGGCAGGTCGAAGGGGGATTCACCACTCCCTTGAAAGCCCAGCTGTCAGTAGTTACATAATAGCACAGCCTTGTTGGATCCCGCCAGACGGCTTTGTGCGCTTGTCACTGAATGGGATTGTGGGCGAGATTAAGCGGCGGGTGAAAAGCCACAGTTGAGGGGGTCCCTACCTGCTCTCCAGCAGGGAGAGACAGAACAAACATAATCACAAGTTAGCAGAGCGTCTGAATGCGGGCCCCGCCGAGTAACCATATCCTCCTTTTCCACACCGCAGCATTGTGTTGTGATGAGCAGTGTTGTTTCCTTACACGCCTGATGTTTCATGGGTTGGCCCAGCCAGGACCTCCAAGGGAGAAGTTAGCAAAGTGACCATCCAGGAGCAACTCACTTAAAAAGTAAAAAAAAAAAACCATCCTTACCGCATATTCCATCCCATATCATGTTACTATTGCTAAAATCGTATTACAGAAATTACATTTATTTACAAAACAGAATTACAAACCGGCGATAATTTGAGAGAGGCTGTTATTTCCAAAATGTGATCTCATATCTAAAAATTATAAAATTTTGAACAATAATAGCATTTGGAGTGCATGATAAATTGGAAAGGAAAAGGTAGCTCACTACACAGCAGCAACAGAACCAATGTTGTAATAGCGCCAAGAAACAAACTGCAAGGCCAGCAGTGATATGATGAATACTGGTGAGTTTATTCGTTTGTTCTCAGAATGGAACGGCACGTCAACACTTTTTAAAATCCATTTCAACTCATTTTAAAGCGCATACAGAGGTAGATAAATCTGCTGGGTGCTAACCACCCAACTGCTACTTTGCGCTTTGGATTTCTTGCCTACACTCTCTCCCAAATAAAAAAAAATAGATGAACTGAAAATATTTTTAAATACGCATAGTATTTTTTTTTGCCGAAATTAAGCAATATCAAGCACTACAAAATATGGATAAATTAGGTAAAATACAAACCCAAGGCATTCAGAAGATGCGTTCAAAGATGTTGTGATGATATGTACTGTAGTGTTCTACACTGCTCACTAGTCGTTCATAATGTTATTGTAATGTTCGGTGAGACGCACAAGCACCAGACTTGATTTACGACAACAGACTTTTATTGCAGGCTTAATTGATCTCACAACAGGGGCTAACAGGGCCTACTGGTGCGGCCGTAACCTACACCCACCGTGATCTCACATCCTGTACCCCCCCCCCTCCAATGGCTTATTTTCTCTTATTATGTAAAGGTGTGTTATTTCATGTCTAGTGGCCTCAAATAATGTTAAAAATGTTTTTGGAAGGTTGTAAACAGATATTTGATGCTCTAACTATAAAAATATTACATGTATAAAGAAGCAGTCCTACGTTGTGGTAATTTTAGGGGTTGCCCTATTAGTACCTAATAGTACCCATTTTTGCTGTCACCCTGAGAGGCTGTGTCGTCCTTCTTCCTGCACTCCAGACCAGCTTTTTCCTCTCTCCCGTCGCTTATAAGAGAGAGTCAAGCCTTACATTAAATCTGTGTTTCTGCATAACCGGCCTTGTATGTGCCGGCTCCCCATCCCTGCCGCGCCCCTCTCCGGGCCCTTTTGCTCCTCTTTCTCTCAGCTAGTTGAGCCTCACTATCAGCACTTTCCACAATTCTTCCACAGCACAACAACAAATAAACGGCGGCGGCGCTGATAGAGGGCGAGCGTGCGGCTCTGCCTTTTAAAAAGGGTGGCCATGGAAACCCCGTCATCACAACCCCCTCCCTCCCTTATGTGTGTGTTTACTGAGCTTGACTAACAGATAAAGTGCCTCCTTAGTGTCTTCACTTTTTTATTTTATTACTTTTCCCTAAAATAGGCCTCCATGGCTATTTAGGACTGTTTTAGCTATTTCTGCACTTCTCCCACTACTAGGACAGTTGCACAAATCACCCTGTGCACATTCATTGGGATTGTGTTTATCTCACGGGGTGGGGGGTGGATATCTCTCAAGGAAGCACAGTCAGTGGAGCTTGAGCTGAGTGCATTGCAATATAGAATATTTTGTATGTTAGATAATATACATCTATCCTGTCATCTCTTCTTAATGAGTCATTTTGCGCTCGCAATGCTTCCCTAGCAGAATGCCGAATTGCACTGGGGCCAGCTTCGCCCTACTATACCGTAGAGACACATGCCAAACAAAACCCTTGCTTGCTTGGCGCTATGATGTGGGCATCACTCTTCTGCCAGCCTTCACTCCGTTAAGGCCCGTGCCAAGCTTTTATAAATGCCCTATTTGGCAGGAGCCGTGCCCAGCAGTGTCTATGAAGGTTCAAACACCGTCATCCAACAGCCTAAACGATCCAATGATGCGCTCCAAACGTGTTTTTTTGTATTCAGAGGCAACGTTATGTTTTATCAAGTCCACTAGAAACAGATGGTGGAAACTGGAAACTCATATGCGTGGCCTCGTTTGACTTTATCGACACGCGTTACAGTCCATTATGCTGGTTAATTAGCATCCCGGCGCCACGGAAAACATGTCACGGTGTCAGCTACGTAAAATAGACGTCACTTCGGACAACTGCAGCACGTAAGGATGGAACATAACCCGAAAGAATTTTCATAACCCAAATTTTCTCACTCATACGATACCAAGTAAAACTTGGTATCACAGACCCCTATGTATTTGGCTGGGCTATAAGACAACCTCAGCTTTTAAAAAACAAAGATTCAAAGATGACAATTAAAAAGGATGTCACATTTCTTGGCTGCTCGACAGTTGACTCTATGGACACTTTTTTTCTTCTAGGCTATTAAGGTTATTAGAGTCCTCAGACAATAAATAACACCCCTATAGTCACCGTTACACTCGTATTACCCAATATAGTAGACATAATGAGAGTAACTAAGCCATTAAGACATAAATAAGACTTGTGCTCGTATGTGTTACTGTAATTGCGTTCCCTTGGGAAGCTGAGTGACAGGCGGACAGGACGTGACGTCGGGGTTTAAAGTTGGGTTTCAGCGTTGCATGAGTAACAGTAGCCCATGTTTTTATTAGGGATTATCGTGCCTGTTTGTTTGCATGTGCAATAAAAGCCTGTTGTTCCGGCGATCAAGCCCGGTGCTTGTGTGTCTCACTGAAGATTACAGTAACATGACAGACACCTGGTGACCAGTGTAGAATACTACACATAACCGTCCGAATGTGTCTTGAATGATTGTATTTTACCTCTTTTAGTTCTTTTTATGCTTGAAAATGCTTAATTTAGGCAAAAAATACAAATTTTTAACAAATAATAATAATAAGCCATACATTCAACCACAAAAGCTCATGAATTATTTCTTAATTTTTTTCCCAAAAAAACCGTGATAGAGTAAAGCCGCAAAAAGTGTTTCCCACAGGATTGTAATGGTGGGGGACTACATGATGTTAAAGGCAAAACAAATGTTTACAATTACAAATAAACTTTCTTCTTTGTTGCCAACTTCTCAGCAAGAAAAGTAGCTATTGGCTGTGCCGCAAGTCACTACATGAAGCCATAGGTTGATTTGGATATTATTTGCATATGGGGCCGCACGGTGGTCGAGTGGGTAGCATATTGGCCTCACATTCAGGAGGTTCAGGGTTCGAATCTCCTTTGGGCATCTCTGTGTGGAGTTTGCATGTTCTCCCCGTGCGTGTGTGGGTTTTCTCCGGGTACTCCGGTTTCCTCCCACATTCCAAAAACATGCATGTTAGGTTAATTGGCGACTCTAAATTGTCCGTAGGTATGAATGTGAGTGTGAATGTTTGTTTGTCTTTATGTGCCCTGCGATTGGCTGGGGACCAGTCCAGGGTGTACCCCGCCTCCCGCCCAAAGTCAGCTGGGATAGGCTCCAGCATACCCGTGACCCTAATGACAATAAGCGACATAGAAAATGAATGAAATATTTGCACATGATGTTGTAATAGAAGCTGCAGGAAAAAAAGCATAACCCCATGGGAGTAAAAAACACCTTAGTTAGATTCCTGGTTTGTTCATTTCAAATCGGCCATCACCGTGATTAATTTAAACTTTGGACGCGAAGGGGTGTTGAGGTCCATTGTGCTCTGTGTGCCACAGAAGCTGACTGTGCTGACCGCTAGATCTTCTGCTTTAGGGCTGGGTGGACCTCGGAGCTTGGTCAGAACAAAAACTGCAAAATAAAATGTGCTTTCACTTTCTAGTCTCCAAATAATACAACGGCAGTCACTACTGTAGATTTGAGACTTTTGGTAAAGTATGTCGCCAGAAGGGTTTTGAAAGTTGCCAGATTTAGCCAGAAAGTCGCCAGGTTGCTGGCACTGCCCACAGCAGCACCTGCTGCTTGTTGAGAAAAGACGTATGTGCTTTCTTGTCTGTCAAGTGGTGAAAAGGTCGCTAGATTTGTTGCCAGTTACATTTTTGAAACAGACAATTTAGAGGGGTCTGTTGTGTAAAAGTACAACATGTTACCCAGCATGCCTTGTATACATATACATATGGGTGTTATTTTTTATGCATGTCTGTTCAAAGGCATTTTGATGTCTGTGTGGTGCAGTAGTGCTCCTGCTATGTCTTCTTGGTACATATGAAGTACGTTAAGAAGCAGAGTTACAATCCATACGCTTCTGACTGTGTTTTTTGTGGCCACCACAAATAAATTGTGTAAAAATGCTGATGTATAAATCTCCAGACCCCAAATACAAGACAGACTTTTTACTAGGGAAAAATATCTTCCTATATTTGGGTCGGTAGGCTCGTTTATATTGTTTACTAACGCTGAAATTATACTCATACGCATTTATTTTGCTATTTATAGACTATAAAAAGTGTTTGAACAAGCAACACTCGGATGCTTACATCATAAGGGGGAAGGAAGAGGAGTTCCTGCCATCAAAATTCTAATATAGCAGTAAGCTTGGTATCACAGAATCGAGCATTTGGTATCAATCTGCCCATCTCCAGCAGCAAAAGTTCAGCTTGGCTTCAAATGCAAAGGGTTGAAATCCGACCCCCCTCCCCCATCTTGACTGTACGCAGCCCTATCATCACATTGTCCCCGCAAGCCCCGAGGCCAGTAATTAAGAGCAGCCTCTATCTTCCCGGATCCCCCGCCGAGATAAAGTTTCGTTTTCACAGTTCGACTGTGGGCGGAGTCTTCTTTTGAGCCTCCACCTGCTCTGCTGCACTGGAAGACTCCACCCTGTTGGATCTTTTTCCATCACAAGCACCAAGTCCTCACATGCCTTACAGACACCTGCAGCATTTTCTCGTAACTGTTTTACTACCAGTGGAATGGAGTATCTCCACCATTTTGGTAGCGTAAACATGGTTGGTAACCCAATGCAAGGGTGCAAAAATAGTAACAGGTCTCATTCATGTTAATGTAAATTTGAATTTGAGCAAAAATCAAAAGTTTTAACATAACTTCACATTCTTTTTCTTGGACTTTTTTGTGTGATGCCACGCGTGATGTCATAAGGCGTAATATGCGACGTCAACAAATGAACACCAAACAAGAGCTTATTACGACGTATAAAAATGCCACACATGTCCTGGGCGGGTTAGACTAGCTCTCCCGTTTTCTTTAAGTCACTCGTCTTCACTGTCAAGAACACGTTTTTAGTAAAATAACACAGATTCACTTTTTTTTACATTTGTATGACTGTAGATCGGGAAAAACATGACATCCAATTGCAATTTTAATGTCCGTTTTTGCATGAAGTTTTTTTATTTACATGATTCTTGTCTGGTACGTTCCCATTTTAAATGGGCTACTGGCCGGAAATAAAAGATTAAATAGAAACTTAATAATGACAGTACAGTTAGTACAAAAAAAGAGCCACATTTGAAATATTTTAGACACTTTACAAAATATTGTATTTTTTGTAATTGTTATGTTCCATTCCATTCCATTTTCTTCCGCTTATCCGGGATCGGGTCGCGGGGGCAGCAGTCTCAGTAGGGAATTCCAGACTTCCCGGTCCCCGGCGACCTCTTCCAGCTCCACCGGGAGGACACCAAGGCGTTCCCAGGCCAGATGTGAGACATAGTCCCCCCAGCGTGTCCTAGGTCTTCTCCGGAGCCTTCTCCCGACCGGGCATACCCGAAACATCTCACCAGGGAGGCGCCCGGGAGGCATCCGGACTAGATGCCCGAGCCACCTCAACTGGCTCCTCTCGATGTGAAGGAGCAGCGGCTCTACTCTGAGCTCCTCCCGGATGGCCGAGCTCCTCACCCTATCTCTTAGGGTGAGTCCAGCCACCCTACGAAGGAAACTCATTTCCGCCGCTTGTATCCGCGATCTCATTCTTTCGGTCATGACCCATAACTCATGACCATAGGTGAGGGTGGGAACGTAGATCGATCGGTAAACAGAGAGCTTTGCCTTCCGGCTCAGCTCTCTCTTCACCACGACGGTCCGGTACAGCGACCGCATTACTGCAGATGCTGCACCGATCCGTCTGTCGATCTCACGCTCCAACCTTCCCTCACTCGTGAACAAGAACCCGAGATACTTGAACTCCTCCACCTGAGGCAAGACCTCACTCCCAACCCGGAGGGTACAGTCCACCCGTTTCCGACTGAGAACCATGGCCTCGGATTTGGAGGTGCTGAGTCTCATCCCAGAAGCTTCACACTCAGCTGCAAACCGCTCCAGTAAACGCTGAAGGTCACAGCCTGATGAGGCCATAAGGACCACATCGTCTGCAAATAGCAGAGACGAGATTCTAAGGTCGTCAAGCTGGACTCCCTCAACGCCTTGACTGTGGCTAGAAATTGTGTCCATGAAGATTATGAACAGAATCGGTGACAAAGGGCAGCCTTGGCGGAGGCCAACGTTCACCGGAAACTGCTGGCAATGCGAACCGGGCTCCTGCATCGATTGTACAAGGACCAAATGGCACGTAGTAGCGGGCCACCAAACCCGTACTCCCAGACCACCCCTCACAGGACACCACGAGGGACACGGTCGAATGCCTTTTTCAAGTCCACAAAGCACATGTAGACCGGTTGGGTAAACTCCCACATACTCTCCAGATGGTCCAGTGTTCCGCGACCGGGACGAAAACCACATTGCAGCTCCTATAAGCGAGGTTCGAGTAACGGCCGTACCGTTCTCTCCACCACCCTGGAGTAGACTTTACCAGGGAGGCTGAGGAGTATGATCCCCCTATAGTTGGAACACACACTCCGGTCACCCTTTTTAAAAATGGGCACCACCACCCCGGTCTGCCAGTCCAGAGGTACTGTTCCCGACTTCCATGCAATGTTGTAGAGGCGTGTCAACCAACATAGTCCCCAAACATCCAGAGCCTTGAGGAATTCAGGGCGGATCTTGTCTACCCCCGGAGCCTTGCCACTGGGGAGTGATTCAACTACCCCAATTACCTCAGCCACGGTGATAGAACTGTCCCACGTACGTGTCCTCAGACTCTGCTTCCTCTACGGAAGGTATGTCAGTGGGATTGAGAAGGGCCTCAAAGTATTCCTTCCACCGACCAACTATATCCACAGCCGAGGTCAGCAAGCCCCCGTCCGCAATGTAAACACTGTGAACTGGGGGCTGCTTCCCCTTTCTGAGGTGTCGGACAGTTTGCCAGAACCTCTTCGAGGCCGACCGAAAGTGCTCCATAGCTTCACCAAACTCCTCCCACATCCGAGTTTTTGCCTCGACCACCACCGCCGAAGCCGCGTGCCGCTTGGCCTGCCGGTACCTGTCAGCTGCTTCGGGAGCCCCGCAAACCATCCATGCTTGATAGGACTCCTTCTTTAGCTTGACAGCAGCCCTAACCCCAGGTGTCCACCATCGGGTTCGGGGCTTGCCACCACGACTGGCACCGACCACCTTGCGGCCGCAACTACGACTGGCTGCCTCGGCAATGGAGGCACGAAATACGGCCCATTAAATATCCCAGTCAATATCCCAGTCCTCTCTCGAGATGCAGGCGAAGCTCTGCCGGAGAAGAGAGTTGAAGACTCTACAAACGGGAGACTCTACCAGACATTCCCAGCACACCGTCACTACGCGTTTGGGTCTGCCAGGTCTGTCCGGCATCTTTCCCCACCATCTACTCCAACTCATCACCAGGTGGTGGTCAGTTGACAGCTCAGCCCCTCTCTTCACCAGCGTGTCTAGAACATGCGGACGCAGGTCTGATGATACGACCACAAAGTGGATCATAGACCTGCGATCTAGGATGTCCTGGTGCCAAGTGCACTTATGGACATCCTTATGTTCGAACATGGTGTTTGTTATGGACAAACTGTGATTCGCACAGAAGTCCAGCAACAACACACCACACGGGTTCAGGTCAGGGAGGCCGTTCCTCCCAACCACGCCCCTCCAAGTCACACTGTCATTGCCCACATGGGCGTTGAAGTCTCCCAGTAGAACTATGGAGTCACCAGCTGGGGTGCTCTCCAGAACCCCTCTGATAGACTCCAAGAAGGCTGGGTACTCTGAACTGCCGTTCGGCGCATACGCACAAACCACAGTCAGGACCCTTTCCCCAGCCCTAAGGCGTAGGGAAATAACCCTCTCGTTTACTGGGGATGACTCCAACACAGAGGCACCAAGCCGGGGGGCTAACAATAAGCCCACACCAGCTCGCCGCCTCTCCCCTGCGGCAACTCCAGAGAAGAACAAGGTCCAGCCCCTCTCAAGGAATTTGGTTCCAGAGCCCAAACTGTGGGTTGAGGTGAGTTCGACTATATCTAGTCGGAATGTCTCCGCCTCTTCCACAAGTTCGGGCTCCTTCCCCACCAGAGAAGTGACATTCCATGTCCCAAGAACCAGATTTGGCCGCCGAAGACCAGGTCGCCCGGACACCCGCCCCTCGACCACTGCCCAAATCACATTGCACCGGACCCTTATGCTTGCCCCTGCAGGTAGTGGGTCTGCGGGGGTGGGGGGGCGAGGGGGGGGGTAATTGTTATGTGTATTTCTTATTTCTGTTCCGTTGAAAGGTATTTATGCATGAAATGTCTTATTAATGCGCATTTGACATGTAAATATGTGAGACTGTAGTCCAAGGCGAATTTCTAGCTCCAATTCCTGAGCAGGTTTATGTTAAAATTAACAGAAAATTCGTTGAAATAAAAAAAAATACAATATTACTTTACATCTAGATATAAAACATTGCAAAACACATTGGACATTTTACATTTGATTTCTCTCATTTTTTTTAAATTTTTATTATCAATAGACATATATTTTATGGACAACAAACAAAAATGTGTCGTGGAATTTCCTAACAGCCTGAATGTTGTCACACTCACAAACACACACATATAACCTGACGGTAACGTACACATGTTACAATTTATGGGCCACCATGAGTCCGCCATTGATGAACACCGACCCCAGCCACACACCCACACACACACACAATCAGTGTGTGTTGGATCCTACAACAGTTGGATCCTGTCCAGATGGTTGCCATGCAGCCGTTCTACACATCGTCTGGAGTGTGTAGAGGAAGGAAGTGCCACTTAGCAAAGTGCAATGGCCGTTCGACTCGTTCCCAGACACTGTGTGTGTGTGTGTGTCTGCGTGCGTGTGAGTGTGTGTCCAGTGATGTTTAAACTTTACAACAGAGTCCTTAAAGGAGGCTTTATCCAAGCATACGGCTTTGATAGCTAAAGATAATGAAACAGCTGCCTTATACGGCCACGTTTCAGCTCCATCTTACCTGATGTAATTAAATGGGATCACATTTTATGACCTAAGTCAATTGCTCCTCTGCTTTCCGCTGCTTATTCTTCCCCTTCTCTTAAATTTATAAACCCCTCTCCGGTTGGGGCAAAATCAAAACTGGTAGCACAATTCAGGTCACGCTGACTGTGTGCTGATAATTGACTTTTGAACATTTCCCGCAAAAAAAGACTTGTTGAAGTCCACACAGCCACCATCTGTCTTCTTCTTTTCTCTGAAAAAGAAAGGGAGATCTCAAATAAAGCCACACAGGCAAGATTAAGAGCTCTCCAAGCGTACGCCATACACCTCGCAAGGGCACGTGGAAGAAGTGCTTTGCTCTCTTTTCTGCAGGGATGAAAGGCAGCCATGCTAGGAATCTTGACTCTCTGGAAAAGGAACTCATCATCGCTGAGCGTGCGATGCGCGTGTGCGTGTTCCTTTCCTGTAACGTGGGGAATCTGAGCTCATATCTCAGTATTTTACTTCAATACCCATATTATTCTTCTAGTCAGCAGTCTGAAGTCGTCTTTGCCAACTCTTTTACTCCTAAACCACTGCACACTAGATACATTTGTCAAAACATGCACCTCGATTGTGTTGCCTGTGATATTATTTTTCTGACAAATAGCGGCTGACTTGACATTTCTTGCGCAGCTCTACAAAACACCCAGTGTAACTTTAGGGTGTTTTGCCGGTAGAGTCTCCAGATCAGTTGAGAACAACGGAATTAAAAGCGTAGACAATTCTCAGAGTGGAGGTTTATACTTCAAGATCGCTGGTTTGCTCATTTCACTGTCAATCAAAAGGGGATTCCGCCTCAGATCATCCATTCATCATGCAGAAGCCAAGCTCCCGGGCCTGCCCTCTGCCCCATAGACCCCCAGAGACGCTGAGCGGAACAAGTGGAGCAAAACACTCTACGCTTCCCCATCAAGGACAGTAGACGCTCAGCGTCCAAATGCCGGGATGAATGAGAAGGAAGTCGTGTCAGTTACCAGTGGTAAGTAGTGGATTATTGACACAACATGACTGGCGCGTATTTAGTCAATGAAATGTACACACAGCAGTAAATATTTCACTACTTTTTTGTGTGTGGGGGCATTTTAGCTGAGCTTCCCTTGCAGTCTTAGAGCAATCGCCACTCCCTTTAGGGGCCTGACAAGCACATGTGCGTCAAATATGATTGCTGGAAAAACATGGCCGCCATCAATCAAAACGCCTTAATATCCGTAAGTCATGGACCATTCTTCTCATGATGATGAAACTGTGCGGATATATATATCCACTATATGTTTGCCAGCATGTTTCCCAAAGACCACAGCCCACAGGGAGGACTTCAAATGCCATACGTTAGCATTAGCGCTCTTTTAGCGTTTCCATAACATCGGCAGGAAACAATGAGCTCCATTCAAATGCGCGGATGTAAAGATTTGCATTCAGTAGCGACAGTTGATAGATTTGTTCTGTGAAAAGGAAAAAAGTGATGGATGAAATGGAGATGCTGGAGTGATGAAGGTACCTGCTAAGAGAACAGGCCCTGAGCATATATATCAATATGAGCTGCTGGGCTGAGAAGATTGAATTGGACGTGAATGAATAGAAGGGGGCGATTGGCAAGCCGCTGTACTTTTTCGCCATCACAGGACGACGGTATGCAAAGCATTTCCGCGTGTTATTCTTGATAAAACTGCTGATGGGAGTTCACTCCAAGCGCACTCTCAAGAGACCAATCTTCTCATATTGTGAAATTGGATGTACTTCAGGAGCACAGTCATTTTCCTCTCCCTCTATTTTACTTCACACGCGTAGCTTTTGTCGTGCCCCTCTGTCTGGTGTTGTTTGAACAACACGCAACACAACCATTTTTGAACAATGTAAAAATGGTTCGTAGGACGATATCAGACAACGTAACGATATAGACCGCCGATTCGGTGGCCAACCGCCCAAAGTCAGCTTACCCATGATCCCAGTGAGGACAAGCGGTAGGGAAAATATAAACAAATACACTGTTGTTTATATTTAAAAAATGATAAGAATAAAACTTAACATAAGCAAAAAATACAATTGGCTGTCATTCAAACTTAGCTGTTTTGCCCCCAAAGTCCCCGTGGTGCCCATAAATTCCTTCCCTGAGTTTGTCCACAATATATAAATACTAAGGCTGTCAAGTGATTGAAAATTTTAAATTTTAAATTAATTAATCATGATTAATCAGTATTTGCAACTCTGTGTGAAATACGTCTTTTTTAAAAACTGTATTATATGAACAAAAAGACAAGCGACAGGACACGATTTTATTTATTTATTTATTATCTCCAAACAAACAGGAAATGTAAATCATGCTAGAAGACAGCACACATGTTTGAAAATTGTTTTGCCTAAAACTAGTCTCCTTGTTAGTAGCATAACATGTGAATCACACGTTAACTGTGTTATTAGGAGCCATGGGGGGGTGCGTTCAAAGGCACCACGTCATTTTTTAAAAAGTTGAATTCACTGTTTTGAGTGTAGATGTATTTTCTGGGATTTCCGAGCATCCTCGAATGCAACAAATTGTACCTCCGCATTAAGAGTGACATAGTGAGTGATGTGAAAATCCACTTGTTGTTTTTCTTTGTATTTCTGTTTATTCGCCCCCCACATACACGCATTATAAAGACGTTGTCATGATGTTGGAAGCGTCCCTGAATGCACCACACCGTTGTCCAATGAATAAATTACTTAGGGACACTAATTTGCTATCTTTGACAGCCCTAGTAAATACATACAATATACAGTATTGAAACAACACAACAAAAAACACACAGATATTTGTGAAAATAAATGTTTTCTGTTGATATTTTGACTTTATTTTTTATACAATTACTGCTCCTTTTTTCTTTTTTTTTTCCTTATTAAATTATAGTTTTAGAATGTGCTGCAAGTCAACGAAAACACTGACCATGTCCCCACGTTAGCAAGACACATTGCCGATAAACCATCATTTAAAAGTCACTTTTACATTCATTCATTCATTTTCTATGCCGCTTATCCTCAATAGGGTCGCAGGTATGCTGGAGCCTATCCCAGCTGACTTTGAGCGGGAGGCGGGGTACCCCCTGGACTGGTCGCCAGCCAATCCCAGGGCACAGATAGACAAACAAAGACATACAAGCATTCAAGCATACAAGCAAAACCCACACACGCACGGGGAGAACATGCAAACTCCACACAGAGATGCCCAACGGAGATTCGAACCCTGAACCTCCTGACTGTGAGGCCAATGTGCTACCCACTCGAGCACCGTGCGGCCCTCACTTTTACATATTAAGGCATTTTAGTTTTGATACAGTCCAGTGGAATTATGCAAATTGAAAAGGTAAAGGAAACTTTAGCAAGCACCAACTCCAAACTAGTGAAATAATAGTAGTAGTGAAATAATATAATGAGAAGCAGGCCCTACTTGCTGCCTTGGCGACGGGCGAGGGTGATACATCATGGTCACGGAGGGTGGCTTGGTGGGGACTAAGTAAACACTCCTAAATCATCAACCACCCCCCTCCTGTCACCTCTGCCCTTCCCACAACACCAAATGTGACACAGTCCAGGCCAAATTGATGCAACTATCTTTACTATAGAAATTCTATTGACCAAACCACGGTTGGTAGAGTAACCAAGAATGGCCGCCTCTTGTTGAAGCTTTGCCAGTCACATCATGTTGTGGAAATCTTAATGTCTCTATCAAGGTCCTCGTGCTTGCTGTTAAGCTTGTCCGGACACACTTTTGGAGAGAACACCATTGCCGTGTAAAACAAGAATTGCATGCATAAATGCATGACACTCTTTTGCTCTGCACGGGGGCTTTTTTCCCCCTTAAAGCATCATGTTTTTGTTCTCCCAAAGAGGTTTACCTCGCTTTTAAGTCACAGCCAGGCCCAGCAACGGATAGACGACTTTCAAGGTGTTGAAGAACCAGGAAAGGCATACAGAGCTTATTGCAGGGGTGTTTTCAGAGGTGCAATGTATGAAAGAGAGGAGTGAGCGCACCCCATAATAATAAACAGCAAGTTTATGCTAAAAGAAAACGCTCCCTACCCCCTCCTCCCTCACAACCTTGTCTCTTCGCTTTCTGATAAAACACACACTCCTCCCATAGCCTATATAGACGCGCCTCCACTCCGCATTCCCTTTATTAAATGAAACAAACACACCTCTTCGAATCTGCTTTTGTTGCTTGAACACGCACACACACATCACCAGTGTGCAACTTAAAGCTCAAATAAAATGTTGTTTTCCCAGAGAGCTCCGCATTGTAGAGAGAAAGGGCTGAGCAGAGCAGAGCAGAGCAGAGCAGAGCGCTGCTGCTTCCCATCCCCCACCTTCACATAGCAAAGTTCTGCTTGCTTTTGCAAGCGCCGGTGCGGCCTTCACGGGCTGCACTCGCGGCTCGTAAACGTGAGTTGTCAGTGAGTGAACGCTCCGCCCCAGTGTATTTATTCATTTCATTTGTTGTATTATTTTGACTTTCGAAGGGTAGCGATTAAGGATGGTTTAATGAGCAAAGAAAGCAAAATAAAATGCGGTAAACAGGGCGGTAGAGAACAAAACGCGCGTGCTTCGGTTGCTTTCAACACGATGGCAATCTATCTAGATACCGCGGCTTTCCTCATGGTCGTTTCCGTCTGTTGCCGTGCCTAGCACTTGTACACAGGCTGAGATGACAGTTTCTCGTTCATCTCATCCTCTTTTACTGCCCACTATTCTACGTGTCAGTGGAAGCTCCGAGGGCACGCGAAGGCAGCAACTAGGCTGCTGCTGCCATGAGAGAGCAAGGCAGGCAGGGAGCACGAAGAAAGGGGGTGGGGAGAGAGACAGTAGAAGAAGAGGAGCCACTGTGTGTCTCTTCCTATTAATTGTGTTGGCTGACTTTAGCTTCTATCGTCCTCTTCTCTTGCACAGTTGGCATGAAATTCCACTTTATTGTGGCAACATGTGTGTTTCAAAGGCATACACGCTGTTCTTTATGTAGCAATTTGTGTGCTCAAATCCGCCGCCCCCCCCCCATCCCCCCATGGCTCTCAGCAGCACACACGCACATCCCCAAACGCTAACATGTTTAATAAAGGTCATTTTCTTGCAATCTGAACTAGCGAAAAGTTGCAGCAGACTAATTAACACTGATAATACTACAAACTATGCGTGTTTTTCTACATAGTACATCTGCGCATAGGGTTTACATTTACATTCATAATACGCATACAACAGGGATGTCTGAATTCTGGCAAGGGTGCATTTGCGGCCCTCTACATGTTATAAAACTAGTGTTTAAAGTACACGAACAGCACTAGACGGACATTACAAAGGAGTAAAGGAAATGTTTAAATGATCCGGCATTTAATCTCTGGGTCAAAATTATACATAAATATCAAACAAATAAAAGAGCCACTAGCAGGCTGCAGCCAGCTGTGATCACTAGAGATCATTTTTTTGGGCTGGGCCTTGTCAAGTTAAACTCTAAAGCAATTAAGAAACCTTCAGCGGAAATGTATTGTAAGATTTAGGCTGATTATGTATGTATCATCAGCCTGTATTTGTAAATAGAAAATCCAAATGCGTCTTCCTTCAGTTTATTGATTTTATTATTGCAGCTATCAATCAATCACAGGGCATATACAGGGGACAGGCAACTGGTGTGTACAGATATTTGGATGACTTATTCTCGTGTACTGCCACTATCCACTTTACTGCTCTAAATGTCTCCATTCCGGGAGGCATAAAGGCACATTCTATTCCATTCCTACGACTGTAAACACAAGGTCTGTTGCTCCTAGAATTAACACACAGAAAAGTATTGTGCCATTTAAATAAGCTTTCTGTACACATATGAAGAGAGATGCATCGCACTCTTTGGTCCCCGTTTTGATCTGGAGAGAAACAACCCACAGAAAACACCCCGAAAAAGTTAGGTCGTCTTAAAGATGGAGTCTACAGGTTTACACGTACAAAGCAACAGCAACGGCACGCCTTAAAAGTGCATTTTTTCCATCAGATCTCAGTTGTAAAAATAACGGTCAAGTATACATTATTGGTATCACTATCGCTATCGGTGATGCTGGCCCTCTATTTACTTGCTCCAGTCTGGAAGCCACTTTCACACTGGATCAAACAAACCTTAGCTACTAGCTCAGACCCTTGTCCGTTTTAACCAGACCAAAAATGACAAATATGAACGCATACGACCGGAAGTGGGCCACTTTTAAGGAAAAACATACAGGATCGTTTAGAGCCGTCGACATGTTTAAGTATAAATTGCGTTAAAACGAATGAGTCCAGAATGAATGGCTTTGCTTGGGTGTAAACAAGGTTAATAGCGCAGGTAGTCCGGATCCAGCGGGAGCGTGCGTCCACTTCCGGGTTTTCGTGGTTTCCGGGCAGCTCGCTAAGATGGCTGTGTCTCGCGGAGCCTCGTGTTGGTTTGCTCGACTTGTCGCTGGCGTTCTACTTGTGCGATAGAACCCCCTCATTTTTACATTTATTTAACGCAACAAACACACTCTGGCGTCGGCGAAATCCACCGACTGGCCTCTCTCTTCGCCTTTTCTCCTTCCCCAAACTTTCCCCTCTCCTGTTTTCAGTTTAAACGGAGTCGCGGTGGATTTACCGGATACCGGGTCCGGACGGAGGGCAAAGGGGGGGAATGAACCGGGACAACGGGTACGTTGTGATCAATCAAATTGTATTTATATTCAATGATTATTCGGATTTTAATTGTGAGTGAGTCGCCTTGCTGAGAGAAAGCGGCTGTAGAAAGAGTGGGGGAGAGCGAGAGGGATATCATGGCCGCTCAGGTCGCCACTCTCAACACTAGCCCGCCATCCGAACTCAAAAAGCCGGATCGGGACTCACAGGAGGAGTCGGTGGTGCCGGGGGAGAAGCAGCATGAGAACAAGGACGCGGGCGGAGGATCTCCCGGCCAAAAGGAGCTGCAGGACGGGACCGATGCTGGGAACGCTGGGGGAGGAGGGGATCCTGACATGAAGAACGGCAACGGGAATCTGCCCAGGGTAAATAATAATAGCAGTAATCAGAATGATTCCGGTGGGCCTGAGGGGAATAACCATCCCGGCATGGGACACCACCACACCGGCCCCTTCCCACCACCTCCGTACGGCTACAACCAGCACTACAGCCGGGCTCCTTTTCATCAACATGGCGGACAACAAAGCCCTGGCATGGCAGCTGCATCGGGGCCGGGCATGATGGACCCTTACCCCGCTAACTCCCACGAACATGGCTACCCCAACCACTACAACAACTACTTCCAGAATAGGACTTCATATCAGGGTCAGGGATACGGGGCCATGAATTCCCCGCGTAACAACCAGCCTTCGGCGACTGGGGGCCAGTCAGGCAAGCAGCAACAGCCAGCAGGAGGAATGGCTGCCTCCTATAACAATCAGAGGTATAACATGGGAAACCAACAACCTACGTCCACACCAACTTTAAATCAGCTTCTGACGTCCCCCAGCTCTGCCAGGAGCTACCCCAACTACCCCCAAGGAGACTACAACAACCAGGAAGGGGGCACCAAGGCAGCAGGGGACATGGTGAGCAGTCAGTATAGTGGGGTTCATCCGGGTTGGCAACAAAGGACCCACCACCCGCCTCCAATGAGCCCCGGGAACACCGGACAGCCTCCGAATAGAAACCAGGTAACTCTCACTTCGCACACCGACTCTCTCCGACTCCTTCAAGTCACTCGGTAGCTCGGAAAAGACACGCTAAGCTAGCATCTTGCATTGGACCAGCCATTGTCTATGTAGCAAGAGCTCTAAAATGGCTGCCTTTCTCTTCCACACACCACCACCTCCCTGCAATAGTGTTTAGATTCATCTTGGAGCTGTGTTTGCTGCCTTCAAAACAACTTTCGGCCCGTGTGTGGTGTTCGTCCTTGGGCAAGAGTTTGACCAAGTACAGTAAGAGTTTGCAGGAGAAAGTGTGTTAAAGATCAGGAGGGGGACGTTTCTTTCCTTCTCCAACCTCCATGATAGATTCAGGCCAGGTTGCTCGGGTTGTTTGGAGCTAAACAATACGTGCATTGTCGCTATATGTCGCTATGCATGCTATCAAACTGTCAAGTGCTAAAAACTGCACCCAAATGACAGCCATCGACGTGAGAAAGTCATTTGCATATTTATTAAGAGAGCACGGTACATGCTATGTGCTCAAATGCTGTTGCATAGTGAACAAAACGTGTAAATGGAAAACCATTGCATCTCCTTAACTTGGATCAAAAGTGTGATTGTGAGCGATTTGTCTTGAAGAAGGGGTTTCAGTCAGTGTGGTTGTTTTTCCCCCCACCTCTCGATTTGTGTTGTAAACACAGCCCCGCTGGCTGGAGTTTGCTAAGTGCAGATTGCCTTTTGCTTTGGGATTTGAATTATGGAGGTAAAATCCTGCTGTCAGAGCCACTAGACAGTTGGTCTTAGGTTGACATGCGAGCTGAGATCTGATTGGCTGCCCGTCCCTCCGCTCTCGGCCATTTATAATTGAATCTAATGGAAAGGCTGCAGCCTCCCCCTACACTGTGGTGTACTCCTCCACCATGTCAAGGAAAAATAGTGCTGTTTTTTCCTCCTTTCCCCCCCACCACACTGCAAATTATTGACACTCGTCCATCTGTAAAAACAAATCGGAACGCAGTCATAGATAGTATGTTATGTTGCAGTTGTTTGTTTGATAGCAGAATTACATGAAAATACTTTTTTTTCCCCATGTAAACGTATACAGCCGGTCCATGAGGATTAATCATCATTTCATGTTGAATGAATATTTGCATATTCAGGAAGGTGCTGAAGCAAATTAGCAATGTTTAGCCTTGCTGAGTGCCGTTTTTGTTGCAAATATTGTCATACGCTCATAAAATAGACAGTGGGACTTCTAAGGTCCAATTTATTCTGGTACTATTTTATTTAGATTTGGACAGGAAATAGAAAAAGTCACTTCCAAGGTGACATTGCCACCATCATTCAACATTTTATTAACTGTTTTATGCAACATTTTAGCTTGCAGATTTACAGATCTGAATGCAGTCATAGCATGTTTACCTGTTGCAGCAGATGGCAGTTTGCTAGCACAATTATGTCAAAATTATGACCATTTGTAGTCTAGCGATGCACGATAATATTGGTCACCGATAATTATCTGCCGATTAATGGCAATTACGACGTCACACATAATTTTTATAATAAAAAATTCAACCGATAATTATAAACTTGCTTTTGCCTCTAAATATGCGCTGTTCTGAGTAATCTGCCCAGATTCTACCCTGGCGACGCTCGGCATCTCAACCGCTCCTCCCTCTGAAGCTCCTATTCCATGTGTGACGCAAAATGCCTGCATGGTAAGAGAAGAAAAACATGGTGGTTCCTCCACCAGTATAGGTTTACTTTTCCGTGTGTGAAACAAATAATGCACTCGCCATCAGAAAAACGTGGTCCACCGAGGTTCCACAAAGGGAGAAGAAAACGACAGTACTCAACACTACTAACTTGATCAGCCATTTAAAGCTGCATCATACACATTTATGACAAGACTACAAGGCTGCTGATAGCGTAAAAGCTAAAGCTAACGGCAGTGCTAAAGAGAGAAACAAAATGACCCGAGAGCCCTGGACGAAAAAAATAATGAACTTCATAGCCTTCGGCGATGAGTGTTTTACCGTCGTTGAGGACATTGATTTTCGTCTGTTGTTACAGCACCTGGAGCTCCGCTACCAGATACCAAGCCGCTGTTACTTTTCGGATGCATGCTTACTTGCCTTATACTATCTTTTGGGTAACGTGTACACTCTTCTCGGTGAAAAACAAGCTGATCACATGAGTTTTACTGCAGACATTTGGACTAGCTATGTCAGCCAAGCAAGCATGCTAAGCATGACTGCTCATTTGATGCAAAAAAGTAGAAATTGTTTTTGTACTGTTACATTTGTTGTTGTATATATTTCATTGCTTTTTTTGTTAGATCTTTTAATACAAATATCGGTTTGACGTTAACGGCTGTACATTATCGGCTGCACACAACCCTATAGAACAAATTTACATTTAGATTTGTCAATTTAACATTTATAATGGAAGGATTGTTTACAAAATGTGGTTGTTTGGGGCGTGCAGTTTGGTGCTGATGCAAATTGGATTGCTCAGCCTTTGCTGAGGTCTGCAACCTGCTTAGTGCTGTTCTTGTAGCAAACATCCGCATATACTCATAAAATAGCATATAGTTGGACTTCTAATGTTGAAACCAATTCAGTTTGGTACTTTTTTCATTTTTGGACAGGAAATAAGGAAGTCAGTTCTAGTGTCAAACTGTCACCATCATACAACCTTTATTAACTGTACAAGCTTTGTTTATGTAACATTTTGACTTACAAATAATGTCTTGTAATTGTTTTCGGCCCACGAAGAAAACACTGACGTCTCCCGAACCGCTGCAATCATACAATCAGTGTTAACTTTACAGGTTACTTTTTATGTCCCCTTTTACAAGCTTTGTGCGCATACGGGACAAATGTAAAAATAAGGTATTTGTTAAGACATAAAATGACAAAAAGGTAATGCACAGTAATTTATCATCACTTTTTTGTATGAACTGTCCTGCAAAGTGTGACAAAGCATCAGTTGCTAATAAAACACATTTAATGTTGATAGCAAATTATAGCGAGTTTGGTCACATTCTTTTCTAAAAACCTTGTGTTTCTGATCCTTCTGTTGGAATAACAGCCATAAAAAAGCCAAAGAAAAATCAAAACACACTTCTTCGTTTTGTGCTTTCTAAAGTGAGATTTTCAATGATTTGTTGATGTATAAATTTGCATTCACTGGGCATCTCTTGTGACTTACGCGATGAAACGCAACAAAATGCAGTTTGTCATTATGTACTGCTTTTCAGGGCCAGTTTCTAAAATATACATTTAAACCCTGCTTTTTCAGTGCGCAAAGCACTCCGCCATGAACACTATATAGAACAAGGACAGAAACAAGCAATAAAATTACAGCAAAATGCATGCAGAATTGATTAGAATGTGGGCAGCACACGGCAACAACCTGTTTGTTTGCATGTAACCACAAATATCAGATGACCTATCTTTTTCAGAAAATTTCTAGTGTCTTATTTGTTATTGCTTTATGTTCTTGTTGACTGTTGGCAATATTTGGAATTATGTTTGAGAAATCTAACATTGATTTCCATTCACGCTCCACGATGGAAGCTAGCATGCTAGTAAGGTTATGTGTGCGACTCATGTTGTTGTTGTGTTGTTTAATGTAAGGAGCATTTTACAATACCTGATGACGACGTGCAGATTCTGAGTAAGATGATAAACACGTTTATTTTTGCACCTAGCTCATTAGCTGTAAAGAGACTTTTTCACACACAGAACATCCGTTTCCCTCAGAAAAGTTAGCATGCAGGCCACATCCATTTCTCAATTACTGGGCTAAATTGTCCATAGATGCATTCCATCAGTAAATGTAAGTTTGTTTGTTTTTGCACTTGATTAACATTTTATTCACTAACCCAAAAATCACACACACAACACTGTTAAAAAGTGTAAAATGTAAAAAAAAAAAATAAAAAAATCAACAACATTAAAACTGAAAAAACTGAATTTGGAACAAAATAAATCAGAATTTAGAGAAAATGTTGGTGAAAAATAAAACTGATTTCATAGGGGTGTTTGATTGGTTTGCACACTGTTACTTTATTTGGTCTTTTTAATTTTCGCTCTTGGGTTGACACTGGTACATCATAAGTTGTCTGTTCACTAGAACGTCAGACGGCTGCCGGCAGATGTGTTTACAAACAGCTATGGTGTCAGCCAAGTGTCACAGTAAGGTTTTTTCCCCCCTGCAGGTTTACAATAGTGTAGGCTACTGTACCTGCCCATGTAGACTGCATGGGAACAGTGCTTGGTGTAGTACAAGTGTGTCTTTTCACTCTACAGTTATGTCATTTGCACAGACAGGAGATCTAATACAGAAAATAAAACACAGACACAAGAAGACTTTGCTCCAATATATATGAATGTATCTAATATGTATGTCACTGAATGTTTTTCATGCTTATCCAGGTCCATAAGGAGTATTTTTTTGTATTACTGCATTCATCCAAATATAAGACGGCCCTTAAAACAAGACAGTTTTTAGTGTCTTTCCCAATATGTGTTAAATATTTAATTTAGTCTTAGTGAAGTAATTATTATTTCTCTCCTTTTCCAGTAAATAGTCGGGCATGGATAAACAAAAGCACCGTCATGTAGTCCATCATATCCAACAGAATACACTTTTTTCCTATGCACAATGTGAGTTTAAGAAATAAAACTAATACAATTAAACCAATTGGTCGTTCATTATTTACTGAAATATTGTATTTTCCTTTACATATTTATAATCGCTCTTTAACCAAGGAAAAATGTTTTTTTTCCCTGATTTACTTAATCAGTTTTTTTGGTAGAATATGTGATTACTGAAATATTTGATACCTGCAGCGCTAAACTGAAAGACGTGTCAGCATAGTTGAAATCATAAGTGTGGACTCACTTTGGCTTCCATATCATAGATGGGACACAATGTAAGGAATGTCTCACATAAATACGACACACGGGCGGCACGGCCGAGCCACCACACTCACGGACTAAACTGTGTTTAGTAAGAGAAATGTTGAATTTTCTATTCAAATGCAAAATGTTGTGTTGTCCAATCAAGAGACGTGTGCTTAGTTTACGTCGTTTATTGTCAACATTGTTGTGCTGCTCAACCTTATCCGAGTCATTCTGTGTGTCTTTCCAGTGGTTACATTAATACTTCTACTGTACTAAACTTAATTTTATGTCTGTTAGAGTTCTGCTTAGTAGATGTGAAACTGTTATTTTCCACTAAATCAGTCTAATTGTATTTGCTGGTTGTATTCTGGTTATAATATGCTGCGAAATATGCACACGTTTTTTATACCGCTTGTCCTGATCAGGGACACAGCTAAGCTGGAGCCTATCCCAGCTGAAAGCAACAAATTATAAACTATGAAATAACATTATTTTGGTTTGATTTTGCCCAATCACTGCATCGAGTCAAAATAGCTACGGTGTGTTCTTTATACACACAGTTTATATATTAGGTCCAGTTAGCTTTTGCTATCAAACATTACAGATGTACAAGAAATGAAAATGATTATGCCACAAAGGCAACATATTAAAAGGTTTCAGCAGTGGGCACATTTTCGTGAAAGAATTGTTTTAACAGGTGAAAGTGTAGAAAACACTATAAAAACTCTATATTGGAGTTCAGGACCCGAAGCAAAGCCATCAAAGAATTCACTTTTGTTCTACCTAACTACTTTGGCTGCTACAAATGAGTGGATAATTTCTGTTCTAGATATAGGCATCTTACTTGTGAGTTGGTTTATCCGTTATCAGAATAATAAAGATGAAAATTTAATCTCTGTGTGGATCGAGACGTTACGTGCGATTGACCAACGCTACAGTCGATCGTGATGAACGTAATAGACTGTAAATATGAGGCAACACATTATTTTCTAACACGAAAAATACCTCCTCATAGTTGTAATTGCTTTATGTTCCTGCTGACTGTTGGAAGTATTTTGGGATTTTGCTAAAGAAATTAAATAGAGATTATGTCCTGACACACGAATCTGTGTGTCTGGAACTTAATTAGTGCCAGTCTGAGTTGAATAAATTTTGACTGTTTAGGAGAGAAATTTTATATTGTGTAGCGTGAGATAAACATTACAAATTAATATTATATGTGTATAGTAAGTTATCTGCTTTTCCACTAATGTCAAATGCAAATCCTAGCAAAACAGTTGGTCGATTTTCATTATACTGCACAACTTGTGGAATTTTCTTGAGGTTTAGAGTTCTTTTTTTGTTGTGTTCTCTTGGGACTCCCATTCATTGTTGGCGTTTGGCCGCGTTGTTTTCACTTGTGTGTGTGTGTTTCTCTTTGGTATGATAGCCTGAAGCTCTACCGGAGATCAGTAGGTCAAATCAAAGATGATGTGGGCGTAAGAAATTGGCATGCTTGCCATTTTGGAGCTTGTAAAACCCTAGCATGTAGGCAGTGTTAGGTTTTAGAATAAACCTTTGTTTACATATGCTGGAAACACAAAGCACTTCATGTTGACTGCACTATGAAAAAGCAAGTAAGGTTTCACAGGGGCTCATTGCTGTTTTGGATACTTTTTTCACAGATGTGAAAGAAGAGTGTCTAAAAAGATGTTCAAGTCTGTTGGCGCAAATAACATGGGTTATTTGATGTGGTTATGTGGTTAAACGAATATGTGCGACTGAGTTGTAGAAACTGCAGAGGTGTGTGCCACTGATGATCATGGTTTCAACAGAAACAAAATTTAATCTGTATAATAATTATCTGAGCCGCACGGTGGGCGATTGGGTAGCACATTGCCCTCACAGTCACGAGGTTCAGGGTTCGAATCTCCGTTGGGCATCTTTGTGTGGAGTTTGCATGTTCTTCCCGTCTGTGCGTGGGTTTTCTCTGGGTACTTTGGTTTCCTCCCACATTCCAAAAACATGCATGTTGGGGTTAATTGGCGACTCTAAATTGTTCATCGGTATGAATGTGAGTGTGAATGTTTGTCTATATGTGCCCTGTGATTGGCCGGCGACCAGTCCAGGGTCTACCCCGCTTCTCGCCCAAAGCCAACTGGGATATGCTTCAGCATACCCGCAACCCTAATGAGAATAAGCGGCATAGAAAATGAATGAATGAATTAATAATTATCTGGAAACACCACTCTACTCTACATAAAGGGCGGGGTTCCTTTTTCCTATCAGGGTCCACTGAGAATCACAAACATGATGCAATGATTATAAAGTGTGCATATCAGAAATATGTATTCATGAATGTTACAATCATTTGTGGATGGGATACTAGAGAACTAAAGAAAGAGAGAAAGAACTAAATAATACTTAATTCCTTTATTAACACAATTAAATGCATCTTCCCCCCCTCTCTAAAGATCCCATATTGTACTATTTATCAACTATTTTATGCGTATTGGATGTTTGTTGACCAAATCTAGCCTTGATGCTAGAATTTGTAAAAGTACTGTAGGTCGTTTTTTCCTTCATGGTGACATGAAAATCCCGAACTTTACAAGCGGCCGTTTGAGCATCCCTTCTCTTAAAAGCGCAGCAAACGGATGAGGTAGATGGTAGATTTTTCTTTTGTTTGGTGCTCATAAACAAGCTCTAGGGACACATGTTACATCATTAAATAGGCAATTCTGCAAAAAAGGGGGCCTTCCCCACTACTGCTCTAAATATTATGAGCAACGTCTTCGGCAAGAAGAACGAAATGGCCAATGTGCACCACCAAGTGCACATCATGGTCAGTCTGAGCCCAGCAATGTTGTTCATTGTTAACGTGGTTAGTTGTACTTTTGCAGAGTTCATTAAGTCCTTAAAGTCAGCCTTCCTTTCCCACCAGCCTATGTGCAATCTCATTCCTTGCATAGCGGGTGCTATGTCAGGTGTTCTCCCTTTTTAAAGATGTCCTCCTGCTTCGAAGGCTCACCTGCTTGAATAGAATTTTTTATTAAATCCCAAGTCCTAATGGAAACTCACCAACGCAAGGGTGTTATTTATTGAGTTGACTGCTGCTAATGGATCCAAGGGAGGCCCCCGCTGCAAATTGCAAAGTAGCTTGCAAATCAAACTTGTGTAATGAAGGTGGGAGATATTAATCACATCTAATTTCTTGCCTAGCTGCGCCTTATCATTTGGTAGCAACACATTATACAAATGTGTTTTTGTGCATCACCTCTATGATCAGTGGTAGTTTGATTCAAAAGAATGAACCAACATCTGATGCAGCATGGCATGAGAATGCCTGTGATGCGATAGTTTCTCGCCAGTCATATCAATGATTGCTGTTTTGTGGTTGACTATGCCATATTATTAGTAAAAAAAAAAATATTGAAAGACGAGTTATATGGAGTATTCTGGTTACTAGGCGTCAGTAATGTTATTAGTCTTACATTTCACGCTGCATGGAGACTAGCTGAGGCTGGTCGATTGTGACGTACTCTTACAAACTCGTACAAACACTTAACCGCCCCTTGACAAACTAAACATGTTAAAATGAGAATAAACACCGGCAAAAGTTGGCGCAACCTTCTCTTCTTATGTAGAGTGAATGGAAGCTAGTTAGGTTAGCTTAGGTTAGCATGCGGGTGCTGCTGTGTGTGTGTGTGTGTGTGTGTGTGTGCAACTCACTGGATTTTCACCGCGTTGTGTTTTACCGCTTTAGTGTAAGGAGCGATTTACAATGCCTGATGACTGCATGCAGGTTCTGATTGGAGAAGCAAAGACAAGAAGCATGTTTATTCTTGCCTCTATTTCGTCTCAACTGTAAGAATTTCTCAACACACACTGAACACACCGGCCTTCAAAATAAAAGCGCCATTTGTAAACCAAATAAGCGTGGCATAGAAAACATCTTACTTATGCAATTGGATTTGCATGGGTCATCTTCCTTAATCACCAAGTTTTCTGTGCTTTTTATTAAGTTTTTTTGGTAACAGACTTTTTTTGGTTTTAGTTATGTTTGTGATTTTTATTTAAGTACAATTTTGCTAAGAGACTGAGAGTCCATTTAATTTTAATTTGGGGTTGTTTGTCTTTAAGTTATGTTTTATTAATTTATTTAAAAACTCTTGATATTTCTATTAGAATACTCTTCAGAAATCAACTCTCTGCTTTTCAAACAATGAAAAAAATTATCTAAAAAATATTGTCAATAATATAGATTATCGACAATTTGTAGAACAAGGATCGTCCAGCAACATTTGTTATTGTGACAGGCCTAGTCCAAACTCACTTTGTGGAATAAAACTATTGGGGTATACAGTTTATATCTATATTCAACATAAATAGGTCATGATATGAGTTTTGGTCCATATCGCTCAGCCCCATGCGGCTGAAAAGGGGGCGAGGAGCTTCCCTAATATAGTGCCAAATGAAACAGTGTAATATGATTTTGTGAACACAAGATTCAACTTGAGAAATGTTTGCAGATCAAATACAATACTGCCAGTTATGGATGGTGGATGCTGTACAAAAGAGGAACGCACTACGTTCAAGAGGGGAAGTTTACTCTTGGCTCTTTAGCCTTGCACTGCTGACTAATGATTCTCCACAGGCCACATGGACAGCATGTTGCCTTCCGGCAGTGTGTGTGTGTGTGTGTGTGTGTGTGAGATGTGGTTGTGTGTTTGTGTGTATACGAGGGAGAAACAGTGTCAGTGATACCCAAGGGGAGGGGTTGTTTTGTGAATGATCTTCGTCTGCCCCTGACAGCTGTGTGTTTGTGTTACGCTGCACATATTTGGTGGTCGTGGGGGTGTGTGTGTAAAAGCTGCCGCCTCAGGATCCTCTCTGACCCGCTCTTGCTTGTTGCGTCACCAGTCGTTCATCTTCCATAAGTGACGCTTTCCTTCCCATCTGACTGTCAGCCTTAAAGTCACCGAGCAGCACTCTACTGTATATGACACTGGACACTGTGCAAACAACCGCCTCCTAATGTTCTACAAAATTACCCAATTTTCGTTATGACACATTTAAGCGCACTAAAAGAGAGATAAACAATCACTTCTTCAGGACAAATGTCAAAGTGGGTCTCATTGCACCGGCGAGGGCTGGGATGTAAAGATAATTCATTCCCTTTGACACTTGCCTTCTTAAAGGCTCCAGATTAGCATAGTAATATCCTTTTTTGAGCCGGTGTGAGGCTGGAGACTTCATTGAGGTGACGTATGGTGTCAGATTGAAGTGGTTAACCTTTTAAATGGCAGCAGTTGTTGATACCATAAGAAAGAAAGAGATGTTTCCTCGTAGCGATCATATGCTTAATAGCTTCTGTATCTTCTGTATCTAATAGCTCCTGAGTATTTTTCTCTCAATGGCTTGTTCTGTCTAACTCCTTAAGCCCTGGGCCATGTTTTTTGAAATTGACATAACTGAAAGTATAACGTAGACTGAACAAGCTCTACAATGAAGAGCTAAGAACAATTTGGGAGACAGTAATGAGTTTTTAAAATGGTAAAGGTTACATTACAGAGAAATGTACAAGTACTGAAGAAGTGTAAAAGGTTGTATGTATTTGTACGATTACTGTTTTTTATTTTTTCAAAAAACGCAATAAAGAAATACAAACAAATTACACTAAGCATATAATTGAACCTGATGAAGTTTGCTTGAAAAAGAGGCAATGCACTTAGGGATAGAGCCAGTTCGATCCAATATCTGTGTCGGGTACCGATACCAGCGTAATTCTGATCATATCCTATAGATCAGATCACAGATAAACTACCATGAAATAGGAGTGAAATGAAGTGGTTAATTTAGACACGCCCCCACTTAATTTCCCGTCATCTCCGCGAGTGTTCCAACAAAAGCCTTTAACACAATGGGCGGGCATAAAATATATAACAAACAACAGCATATGCAGATGTCTCCACGCACACACTGCAGCCACGCAAGCGCTCTGCCTGACTCCTTCATGGCCAAACCAAACAGTTGGACGTCACAAATGGCCAACCATGCACAAACCTGCCAGTAGAAAGTAGTCACCACCGTGTCATTCTTTTAGCTGTAGATTTTACAATAATAAGATTAAAGCAAACAGAGCTCTGGCATAGGAATAATAATTGAATCTGCAGATGTCCAAATTTACAAAAAGTAAACAAAGCACAAACATTGTAATGTTCCCCTTCATATAAAAAAAAAGCAATAATAGGACTAGATTAGCAATTTGTTATTGAGCGCAATGTGCATGGTACATAAATTGACTTACCAATATTAAGTAGTGATCAAATATTTGCTCTGTAAACAATTCCGTGTTACTAGGTCATTGTGTGTGAGGGCAGTGTGTCAAGTTGAGAGTCCAACCACAAGGTAGACATTGTACTGTACAGTAGCTGTGTGACGTTCTCATTAATGGGCTGTCCACACTGAAACGTTGTCAGGTCAAAAAGGCAAAAGTGTGTAATAGTTTCAGCCTTTCATCCACACGGAAATGGCGTGCTGGGTGACCTGAAATGGTATTTTTTGATAACTGCTTCCAGAGCGGGCGATTTGGAAGACGCAAGCTTGTTGTTCATGTTGAATATTTTAGATTTAATATTTTTTGCCCTATACTCCAAAATGACTCGCAGAAGTTATTCTACTTTATTGTCAGTCTAGACGAGCCTTGGAAAGCAGAACACAACGGACTTTATGTGCATGTGTTCTTTTATAATTTTGGTGTCATATGGTTCCATCTACGTTTTACAGTGCCACAGGTAGGTGTTAAGTGGTTCCAGACTCGATTGTGATACGTGAGTTTCTTAGAAGTCAAAATAATATTTTTAAAGTTAGAGCATAGAAAACCTGTTAAGGACTTTCTGTATATGAATTTTAATGTTATTTGAGCTCGATGGACATTAAATACCATTCCAATAGTCAGTTTTACACTCTTATTATTCTTTTGCATCAAATTGCGCAGGATACAGTACCACTGCAAGGTCATAAGAGACGGCCACTGCTAGCATAGCAAGCTACCGACCTAACTAGTTAGCCGCTCCAATTTACTGAATTTAACTCAAGAGTGTTTCCAAGTGGGAAAAAAGGAAAGAAAACCAGAACTTTACCACTTCCACACAGAATGAGAGGAGAAGCTTTTTTTTCCTGAAAGGTAATGTAATCTAACATTATGTCTCTCTACATTAATGATGCCTAGTGTCCAGAATACTACATATAACTTCCATGTCAATATTTTATAACTAATGATAGGCTATAGGCATCAACAAAACAGTGATCATTAATTAATTACATTTTGAAAAAAACGCTATATAGAGAGGTAGCGATATTTGAACTGTGATATAGCGAGGGATGACTATTTACTAATTTGGCACAGTTTGGATGCAAATTTTTTTCAACCCTGCAAAAAAACCCAGGAACATTTCCGGTTGGACAGGGCCGTAATTTGCACAGCCTTCATTGAGTCATTCATTCGTCAGTAGGATTGTGTGTTGTTGGATTAGCTTCTAACATAAGTTATTCTAACCTTACAGAACTAACATTGAGTTTGGCATCCAGCATTTATTAACCAATCTCAGCCTGAACGGGTCACAACGTCTCACGGGAATCGTCTCAGTAAAATATGAGTTTGGCCTGAAATGTTGACAGGTTGCAGCCTGGGCAAACATTCACTCACCTTTAAAATCCCACTGAGCTTGCCAGGTAACAGTCAACTTATGACTGAAACTGTGAAGAAATTTCTCAGTCGGCTTTAAATACAAAATTGGGACTTGTTTCATACTGATACCATTTTAGCAGAGAGCCAACAATACAGGAGTGAACTAGCCAAAATCAAGCCTTGATACTGAAACTTTGACTATTTAAAAGTGAGAACATGCCATTTTTGTATCTGTAGCTTTAACACTAATGAGCTGTGTTTGCCTACTCCTGTTTCCGACTGAGTATGGGGCTTCAAGAAGAACCATTGTGCACTTTATCCACTTTTCACACACACACTGTAACGCTGCACTTTTCCAACATGTTATATGCACTAAATCACATACAACAACGAAACATTAAAGATTCAGACGAGGAGACCGTTTGCACCACAGGCGTAGCTATGCAAGCTACAATGCTAACATTACAGTCACATTTTAACAGGCTGTCATGATAGTTTAGTGTATTGGCTGAAGAAAGACAAATATATCAAACTTATAGCTCTTATTTCTGTAATGTGTAGATGCTTAGCAAAGCTTTTCACTCCCCTCAGTTGTTCCCTTTAAAGTGTTGGGCATACCGTATACTGGGCACAATATTGTTGTAGTTATTTTTTTTTTAAGCCCCAGCCCCAGAGAATCATTTGAGATGTTAAAGTAGGTTTTCTTACAACCAAAGTGGGCAGGTTGCTGGCCTCTTTTTGCTCAGAGCTCTTTTAAAATTCCAAGGAACAGCTGGGTGAACATCTGGGTGATGCGATGCCTTTGGTTGGCATGGAAAGTTGGCACCAGGAGGCGCAGACTGTCACCTCATTTGCCGACCCCAGGCCGTCTTTGCTTTTTATTGTGTTTCTGTGGTCAGCGTACCTAAGGCTAATGCATTGAGATGCCATACCAATTAACTTAATTGACAAAATGGCCTCTTAGGTTGCCCCCACCTCCCCTCCGCAATTTACGCTAAGTCACATTTATGGATCGTTTAAAGATCTTTCTTCCTATCATTGTCAGGTAACCTTCCTCTTAAGGTCATTTTAACCAAAAGTACTTGAAATGCTTTGGGGTCAATCTGTCACTCCGACCCTACTTTGTGTTTGTTTCATTTTGTTATGAATTATTATAAAATAAACTACTCTAAATGTGTAGTGGTTTTTGAAATGATTGGAAAGTTAAATGAATAATAATCTGTTAGATTTGAAGATGTTACAATACTTTTTAAAAATAGTTTAGTTAACTTTATTAGTTGCATATCCAAAACTGGGCAAGGTTTGTTAGGACCTTACCATTCCTAGCCATTCTCTGGTTAGTGAAGTTGTTGTTTTTTTACTCTCTCACATTTTTAATTGAGAATACGTGACTGTGGTAATGATCAAAACATTGCGTTTGAATGGTAATAAGTTCTGGCTGCAACCCTAATAAGCATATACACATCATTCATCCAGCATTTGATTGCTATGGTTAGCCGGTACAATAGAATAAAGCTCTAAGAACTGTGCCTCAATGTATGTGGTGAAAGTGTTCTTAAACCTCTACTTCTGTTGGCTAAAAGAGCATGCTTCTTCCACTGTGACTGTGGATAACATAATCAGTGTGATGTAAGCCACTAAGACCAACGTGCACACATCCACGTGGCTTGCCCTTTGAAAAAAAACCCCACATTGCGCCCATAAAATTGACCCCTGTGGTAGAGGGATAGGATATCCTTTCCCTCTTTGTGACATGTGATGTACGCCACCAATCGCAAAATACGACAGGCGTGTGTTTAGGCTGTTGTGTTGCGTGCTGAGGGGCTTTAAAGCAGAACAATGGTGTGTGTGCCATGGCGGATTAAATTAGCAGCAGTTGTTTATCGTCTGCCCCCGACTCACTCCCTCCCCTCGTTCCATCTGCTTCACTCGTCCCCAGCGCTGCCCCCCACCCTCTACTATGGCCCTTTGCAAATCCCTCCTCGTCACACACAATTTTGAATAGTTGCGATATCTACCAGCCAGCCAATCATGACACAGTACATCAGTGCAACCTCTTCTGCCAAGAGTACTCCTGCTTTCGTCTATGCAGATTAGCCATGTGCTAATTGCGGTTATTTATGTATTTATGGAAAACAAAAAAGTGAGAGTAGGACTTAGATCTTCGACTTAGATCTTCGACTTAGATCGAATTTTATGAGATGACCGAGCGGACAAAAAGAGAGTTAGTGTTCTTTCTTATCCCGTTGGTTTGCAGATTTGAAGGGGAGTTGGGAGAGACAATTTTGACAAACGTGCATGCGTGCTGTTTAGCCGAGTTACAGAATGACTGTAATGCGATAGCTCCTCGACAGTTATAGATAACGTCACATTTTGTTAATGAAATGAGTGGACTCAAAAAATAAGCACTTGCAGCACGCTTGCTCAAAGACATGTCATGTAATTAATGCCATTGCTCTTCCCACCCAGCGAGATATGTCAGGATTGTAAACACGCAACCATGTAGAGAAAGAAATGACATGCCATCATGTAATTATAGTTAATAAAATATGGCTATTTATAACGGTAAGGGAAACATAGCAGTTGCCATCCAGTATTCTTGTCAGGCAATATTTTTTTCTTATCACTACAATATTTGTCTTGGTGATTATTCTGCAACCAGTATTTTTGTGTCAACAAGTGGCAGTAGTGTACAGATTAAGCCCAGACTGGAACTAAAACCTAACACTTCTTTGATCATATAAACAGCAGCATTACTTAATGGTGCAAGCAGTGGAGAAGGGTCTCATAGGCATAAGAGCATCAGTCCTTAATGGTTGTATACACCAAAAAGAAGCCATTGATTTATGTGTTTTAACTACAAATACATGATGGTCTTATTTAAAGCTCTCTGAGATCTTTGGAGACTGTACGTAATGCTGTGTCAAATGGGAACGACTTAAGTAACGTCAGAAAAAAACAACTGGTAAACAGATCAATGAAAGCCTGAACAGTGAACTGGATGCGCTGTTATCTCCAGGCCTGCAGCACAGACTTCTTAACTTGATCGAACGCTGTAGAGCAGGAAAGCGCACGTCCTCTTGAGGTGCTTTACAATTAAGGATGCCTCTGGGATTTATGACGACTGAACAGAGTCAGTTAACGGAATGTTGACAGTATATAGTTTGAAAATTGAACTTTTGGTTTTGGAGGACCAGCATACCTGACCAATCCTATTTTCTGCTGCATGGTATCTGCATGCCTCTTGTTGCTATTGACACTTGTACATTGGCAAAAAACAGGTACTGACAAATGACTGTTGGTCAGTGACCATGTAAACATTGTAAGATACCTTGTTTGAAGATGGCATGCTAACATTAGCTTAACCCTTTGATATACCTTAATTTGAGACACTGCAGTGTTAAACTTCATAATCTCCATTTTGCTGAAACATTCCATTATGTTGGTGCCCTTAGTCTCCTCATGGATAAATTTAGTCAAACTCATGCTGGGAAGTAAACACTGCTCACCCTCGTTCCCTTCCATTGTTTTATTTTTGTGTGTGATGCGTTCAGGTTTTGTTTGGAAGTGGAATATAAAGTGGTCTGTGGTGTGGAATAGAGGCATTCCATACCCACATTAAAACCCCTGCTATATCCTCTGAAAAAAGGAAATGTCTTATCTTGCAATGTTACGGATCATCACCTGATCCACCAGACACACGCGCACATTTTGAGTGTCTGTTCAATGAGACATCTTGAGTGGCGGTTTAGTGTCAGCAATGACTCTCCATTTGGCTCCGGGAGCTGGAAAACGCTGATTATAGTTGAGCTATACTTTCCAGCTCTTTTTCTGCTGAGATGTCAAGCTTCTTAAAGGAAGTGGACATCTCATCCCACTGTGGTTTCAGAAGGATCCATCAGCCATCTTCAGCCTGAGCTGTGTCCATCTTCACCCAATGTCAGTTGGTTAAGGTTAGGGGCGGGGTGATGTGTGTACTTCCATGCAGCCACGGGTTAAAAGTGCATTGGAGGTCACAGCGTGTGTTACGTCTTGCCCCCACAGCGCACTCGGTAATGACCCGAAGGACACACGCACAACATAACAAGCACACATGCACCTGAACCTGGAGACTCAGGAGAGTGTAGCCCAGGGGACGGCTGCAGGGAAAACCCGAAGTGGAATAGATTATCTTGCTTGACCACTCATGCTGCCTGTTGCTTTCCACCCACAACACCAATATTTCCTCCAAATATTGGGAACACTTCTCACCCCCCAAGCAACCCTTCCAGACCACCTCCCTGTTACTGCAGCACTGTCATTCACTGAGTGCCAAAGCCTGCTGCTTTATTAAAGACCAGGAAGCGCAAGGCCTGGCCCAGGTTCAAACAGCAGTGCAGCTGGGACCTGTTACATTTTCGGCAGACTGCCCTCTCTGTCTGGCTGGCTATAAATAGCCCTAGTGGTTGTCTCCCTTAACCAAGGAAAAGAGGTTTTGGGAGGAGGGGGGGAACACACACACACACACACACACACACAGAGATTAATAACCGTGGGAAGCAATGAAAGCTTTGTGTCTGCTGCTCGAGGTCAGCGGGGCAGGAGTTGTTGCTTCTTCAAAGCCTCCATTGTGGTTCTGATTCTGTTTCGCTACATTAGATGAGAATACAGAGAGACTGCCAGCGACATGATGAGGTGACAGCCTAGCACCAAATGGCCACTTGATTTTTTTTGGGCAATGCTCAGTGGAATTCCAGATTTCATTTTATTGACCATTACATTAGTGGCACGTGGAGGGATTCCCTCTACATCATCTGCTTTTATGACCTTGGACCCAGCTGTTGACCGCCAGCTCTACTTCTACTACTACTACTACTACTACTACTACATAACCCCTCCCTCCTAGCCCGTATGTTTGGACCATGTGGTTCTTCCAGGGTCCAGACGCCACCCTGACGTGGTTCCAGCTGAGCGGCAGGCCCGCGTCCAGCCACCGCAGACACTTCCAGTACTCGTGCATAACTCCGTAGAACTCCTCCCCAACTTTTCAGCTGTAACAGAATCCACCCACTGGCACAATGATCACGGGCGGGAAACAGCTCCTGGCAGTTATAGTAGACTCGTTCATTCATTCGTGGCCAATGTTTTCCTGTTTAGTTGGAAAGTAAATCCACTTTTTTGTCTCCCTCTTCTGCTTTTCATTTCGTCCTTGTTTAATGCTCTCTAAATGAAATGCAAGTGTATTTGTTAGCGTTTTGCAAATGCCTTTTTTAATCCTGAACGAATGATTTTACAGTTACAATCCAATTATGGGCGTATGCATAGCTCACTGAGATTCTTTGCGTGTTTCCTCTAGCCTGCGAGCCCAATGGACCAGGTGGGGAAGATGCGTGGCCAGCCCTATGGCACACCCAACCCTTATTCTCAGCAGCAACAAGGGCCCCCCTCTGGGCCCGGATCCCAGCAAGCTGGGTCCTATCCAGGGCAGGGCTATGGACCTCCAGGCCCCCAAAGATATCCTGTGGGGATACAGGGCCGAACACCTGGCTCAATGGGCGGCATGCAGTACGGACAGCAGGTCAGTACTTATTGATTTTGATGCTTTTCATGGCAAGCCTCACTGGAACAGGAGTGTGTTGTTCAAAGGTCGTAATGACCGTGTGGCATCTCTGCTGCAGCTTTTGATACCAAATTAACCTTTTTCTGAGTGTGCAGCTTATGAGCATGGTTATCTCTTCTGAAAACATTCTGCCCTCCCTAAATTCAGTCAGTGTATCATGTCAAGATGATGTTTCTTGCAGTTAATGTCAGAAGGAAACATTAAAATACCATTTGACTATTTTGTGACTGCCTCGACTTGTAGTGACGAGCAATCTTAAGAAATAACAGATGAAAACCATGAGAAGCCATTAGGAAAAGCAAGGCCAGCCTGTTGTAACTCATTTTTGTACCTGGAGCCTTCAAAAGAAAAGTGCTTCCAACAGGAACAAGCGTGACAAAAGCACTCCATCAATATTTCACACTTTGGTTTGTTTTGATGCTTAAAACGAAAAACTGGGGAAATCCATATTCTACATGGCAGCACAGTGGGCACTGCTTTCTTACAGTGTTTTACAATTGGAAACAGAGAAGTTTGTGGCATGCACCTGCAGAATAAGACAAGGCAGTGAAATGCATGCAATGATCCTGTTGAGTGAAGGCTTTTTTATGCCTATTGTGTCACGCTCGCCTGTGCGGTGTCTAACTGTATGAGTCCTCAGGTGCCCTCCAGACAGGAAAAACGTTTTCCATGCTTGTTAGGCAAATACAATACAGTTGGACCAACTTTGTTTGATTAATAAATAAATATAACACCAGAAATAGTCTCTTGACACTCCTTCTCACACTCAAAGGCTTTCTGTGAAGCTCCAGCAAGAAACAGTTTTTATTTGCATCATTTTAATTTAATTTGCAATATTATGTACATTGGACTGCAATGAGGAATACGTTTTCACAATCAAAACTATTGCATTTTAGTCTGTCACAAACATGAAGGGCTACTGTTGAAAAAATCGAGTTGATGATGCCTATTGAGATATTGCCTGCAACTACTGTGTGAATGAAGTAGTGAATATAGCGAGGCTGTTGCAAATATTTCTACTGCAGAAAGGGCTTCATGTTCACATACAGTAGTAGAGGTGTGATGAGAAACCTTTGACCACAACATGAACTATCGCTGAACTGATATAATCTGCCTCCATCTGTAGATGTCAGCCTATGGACAGCAGGGGCCAGCAGGCTATGGCCAGCAGAGTCAGGGCTACTATGGTCAACACGGTCCCCCGCCTCACCAGGGCCAGCAGCAGACACCATACCCTGGGCAACCCCAGGGAAGCTCTGGACCTCCCTTCCCCCAGCAGGGGCACCCATCACAGCCCCCAGGCCAACCCGGGCAACCTGGGGCCCCTTACTCACAATCCCAAGGTCCCCATGGCGCTCCGCCTGGGCAGGCACCATATGTACCTCCCCAGCAACAGCAGACCCAACAGCAGCAAGGTCCTGGTTCTCAGAACCAGCAAGGACCTCAAGCCCAAACTGGCTACTCACAAGCTCCTACATCAGGCCAGCAAACTCCACCGCAGCAACAAGGGCCCCCACAACAACAACAACAACCACCACCGCCACAACAACAAACACAACAACAGCAGCAGCAACAAGGAAGCCAGCCTCCTCAATCACAACAACCAAGTCATGGCCAGCAGAGCCAGCCATCACCATACCCTCAGACCCCTCCACTGCCTCAGCAGCAACCACAGCAGCAACAGTCGCCATATCAGAGGTTCCCACCCCCTCCCCAGGTATCCACACAGCTATTCCGTAATTCATCACTCCTGTGCACGTAGAAATAACGTATTGGCCCAAATATAAGACAGTATAAATTTAACATTTTAATTAAATGTAAACAGTATTTAATTTTACATGAATATTTTAACAGGCCATTGACAGGATCCATCTTGCTCACTGTCATTTTTCTTTGCATACAGTACTGTTTAAAATAGCACTCCAACGTGACTAACCAGTTTAATCACTGGTAGTAGTGTATTTTTATTGCTACATGCCAAACAAGTTACCAGTAGGTGCAGTAGATTCTCAGAAAACAAACAAGACCCAGCATTCATGATATGCACCCTTTTAAGGCTGTGCAATTGAGAAATTAGTTGAACGGGGTGCGTCAAAAAATAGTGATCAGTGATCAATTTTGTGAAAAAACAGGTGTGAATCAGGTGGCCCCAATGTAAGGATGAAACCAGCACTTGATGAACATGTACAGTATTTCTCTTTGAAAGCCTGAGGAAAAAGGGTCGTTCAAGACAATGTTCAGAAGAACAGCCTACTTTGATTAAAAAGTTGATTGGAGAGGGGAAAACTTATAAAGAGGTGCAAATATTTTTTGGCTGTTCAGCTAAAAAGATGTCCAATGCTTTAAAACGGAGAGCAAAACCAGACACACATGGCATAAAACGGAAGAAAGCTATCAAAATGGATCAAAGAATACCAGATTAGCAAAGCTTTGCCAATGAACAGCTGCAGGAGGATCAAAGACAGTCTGGACTTACCTGTAAGTACTGTGGTGGTTAGACGTCTGTGCGAAGCTTATCTATTTACAACTAACTCCCTCTGTTAAAAAAGGCATGTGCAAAAGAGGTTACAGTTTGCCAAAAAACATATCAACTGGCTTAAAGACAATTCGAGAAACATTTTGTGGATTGATGAAAGTAAAATTGTTCTGTATGGCTCCAAGGGCTGCAGGCAGTTTGTGGGACGACCCCCAAACTCTGAATTCAAGCCACAGTACACAGTGAAGAATGGTGTTGCAAGCATCATGATATGGACATGTTTTTTCTTCTATGGTGTTGGGCCTATTTATCACATAGCAGGGATCATGGATCAGTTTGCAGATGTCAAAATACTTGAAGAGGTCATGTTGGCTTATGCTGAAAGGGACATGCCCTTTAAATGTTTCAACAAAACAACGGGCCAAACACACCAGTAAACGAGCCAAATCTTGGTTACAAACCAAAAAAATTAGAGGCCCGCCCAATCCCTATACCTTAATCCCATTGACAGCTTGTGGGGTGACATCAAAAATGCTGTTTTTGAAGCAAAACCAAGAACTGTTAATGAATCGTGGAAAATGAATGAATGAATGAATGTTAAAGAATGTTGGAGTGGAATAACAGCTGAAAAGTGCCATAAGTTGGTAGACTCCATGCCACACAGATGTAAAGCAGTTATAAAACACTGTGCTTATACAACTAAATATTAGTTTAGTGATTCACAGGATTGCGACATTCTAGAAACAAAGTTTGTACTAAATAGTTTTGACCTTGGAAAGTCAACAGGAAACGCACACCTTTCAAATAATTGCCAAATTGTACAGCCTAAGTACATGCATATCATGCATATCTACTGCATCTACTGGTAACTTGTTTGGCATGTAGCAATAAAAATATACTAATATATATTGAGTATATAATGATTAGTTTGGTTAGTCACAGTGTATTGCTATTATTTTGAACACTACTGTACATATGGCTGTAATTGTGTGTCGTGTTCACATTTACACTCAAGTGAACCACACCGCCACTGAACTTCATTTAGACCCGTTTCTCAAGTGGTCTTGATCCTCTTGTTTGGTGCGCATCAGATTGACACCTGACCAAACATACAAGCAGCACTAACTCACTGGAATTTTTAGTTTTGAGATTTAACCGAACCAAACATGACAAGCGTAAACGCAACCTGGAAACAGCAGACTAGGAGTTGAGATTTGAAGATAATGGTGGTGAATAAAACAGTCATCACACAACTAAGCTAAGCAATAGGATTTAACTGAAATTTATAACATGATTAAAAGCGGATTTGATTTTGTCTTAAAAACATTTAAGGGTTTTTAAGAAGGGTAACGAGAACGGTGTGTTCCAACTATAGGGGAATCACACTCTTTAGACTCCCTGGGAAATTCTATTTCAGGGTGCTGGAGAGAAGGGTACATTTGGGACATTAGTCAAACCTCGGTTACAGGAGTTGCAATGTGGTTTTCGTCACGGAACACTGTAACAGCTCTACACATTTGCAATGGTACTGGGGGGTACGTGGAAGTTTGCCCAACCGGTCTACATGTGTTTTGTGGACATGGAAAAAGCATTCGACCGAGTCCCTTGTAGTGTCCTGTCCGGGGATGCTCCATGAGTAGGAGATTGGTGGCAGCCCTGGAGCATTGCCAATAGTAAGTTGAGCCTGTTTCCGGTGAACGTTGGCCTCCGCCAAGGCTGCCCTTAATCACAGATTCTGTTTATAACTTTCATGAATAGAATTTTCTAGGTGCAGCCAAGGCTTAGAGAGGGTGATGTTTGGTAGCCTTAGGATCTCTTCTCTGCTATCTGTGGATGATGTGGTCCTGATGGCCTCATTGGGCTGTGAACTTCAGTGTTTACTGGGGCGGTTTGTAATTGATTGTGAAGCTTCTGAGATGAGACTCAGCACCTCCAAATCCGAAGCCACGGTTCTCAGTCGGAAATTGGTGGGTCGCACCCTCTGGGCTGGGAGGGAAGTCTTGCCCCAGGTGAAGGAGTCCAAGTATCTTGGGGTCTTGTTCACTAATGAGGGAAGGTTGGAGCGTGAGGTTAACAGACTGATCAGCGCAGCATCAGCAGTAATGCAATCGCTGTACCAGACTGTTGTTTTGAAGAAAGAGCTGACCTGGAAGGCAAAGCTCTCAATTTACCAGTTGCTCTATGTTCCACGCTCACCTATGGTCATCAGCTATGGGTCATGACCGAAAGAACGAGATTGTGGATACAAGCGACGGAAATGAGTTTCCTTCGTAGGGTGGCATAAATCACCCTAAGAGATAAGGTGAGGAGCTCGGCCATCCTGGAGGAGCTCAGAGTAGAGCTGCTTCTCCTTCACATCAAGAGGAGCCAGTTGAGCATCTAGTTGTCATCTACTCCGGATGCCTCCCTGGTGAGGTGTTCCGGGCATGCCCAGCCAGGAGAAGGCCCCAGGGCAGACCTAGGGCACGCAGGAGGGATTATGTCTCACAGCTGGCCTGGGAACCCCTTGGTGTCCTCCCGGTGGAACTGGAAGAGGTGGCAGGTGACCGGGAAGTCTGGACTTCCCAACTGAGACTGCTGCCCCCGCGACTCGGATAAGCGTGAAAAAATGGATAGGAATGGAGAAGTGAATCTTGAAAAGCCTTCATAGTCTTATATTCAGGGTTGTCTTATATTGGGTTGAGTGCTGTAATAACAGAAGGAGACAAGCAGTTCAGTCAAGAGGCTTGATTTGACATTTTTCTTCTTGGAACAGGAACTTTCCCAGGATTCCTTTAGTTCCCAGTCTAGTGCACCCCCTTCCAACCAGCCCTTGCCTTCCAACAAGAGCAGTCAAGAAGACAGCATGCAGGGCCGGCCATCCAGTTTGCCGGTGAGTCCTTTTGCGTCTTTGTTTTTAATTTGTGTGTTTTAGCACCATTTTAGTTGGAAGTCTGAACGTCTGAAACCCTTCTAGCGAAGACAAGTTCCCCTAAACTCCCCATTATGGCTTGGTTGTAGCACTTTGCTGTTTTTTGGCAGTGTTTATAGGCCAATCTCTGGACCTAACCTGATTCCGGGCCGCGGGAAAGGAGAGTGAGTAATGAGATCATTAATGAGAGACAATGAAAGTGAGAGAACAACGTCAGAGCAGCGGTTGAAGATGCAGGATGGAGCAAGCAAATAACTTCAAATGGTGTGAGCGATCTCAACTGTGTGGGAGCTGTAGAGAGCGAGGGAGGAATGATAAGAAATTCTGTTTATGCCAATAGGGGATGCCCTCAGGACGTGTTACCCTCCTGTTTATTTTCTCTCTCTTTATTTATTTATACATCTCTGTGGGCTCTAACCATTGGCTGAACCGGCCACGCTAAGGCTATTTTTACTCTTTTCTTTTTCCTCCTCCCTCCCTCCCTGCAGACTTATTGGGGATTCCCTATCTGTGCTCACTGATTGGCTGTGAGACATTAATCTGCTTCTGTCAGCGTGTTGCAGCACATGACACTGTGTACCAATTAGAGCATGTCAAAAAGTTCAAGCCTAATGGCTTGTATCAAAATTCAAGTTTTAAGAGGATGTGTCTGGAACAAAGATAATGGGTAGAAATGTGCCATGTATAATCTAAATACTGGAATCTAATGTAATGTTTTACTGCATGGAAGATATTTAACCTTTCTCATTTCCATTGATCCTTAAAAACAGCAGCTCGCTCCTGTTATATGTAAAATCAATTTGCAGTCCTAACAATGGCAAAGCACTCCGGTCATAAGTTTTTTGACTTGCGATTTTGTACTTGATCCTTAAAGAGCTCCTGTCATATAGAGGATCATTCGCTACCATTTGCTTCACTAGATTTCTACAAATAGCAAAGCACGCCTGTTTATAGTGAAGATTTTTGACTAGAATTTTAGTATACAGCCCTTAACTTGACACCCATCAAATACGAACACTAGCACTCAACACAGACACAATAATGTCATCAAAACTCACCTTTTGCATTTACACACGGTGATATCATTTGGGAAAAAAGAAACAACAAACAAAAGACATACGCAAGCTACAGACTTTCTCGCAGTATATTGTTTTCCAATTAAATAATAGCTGGTGCTTTCAAAATTGATATTACGAAACTTTGTCCTATTTATTAAAAAAAAACAAAAAAACATTGCTCCTGAAAGTTTTCCATAGTTGGGTTTGGCCCCACTTGTGAACTGGTATATTTTAGGAGTGAAATGAGGTTTAATGGTTTAATAGAAGATGTGCAATATGCATCACCACAGCACACCACAGCAGTCATATAGAGGATCCCTGACTAGTTTTTATGCAGTAAGTCTTTAAAAACATCAGAACGGACCTGTCCTATAGAAGATCTTTATAACAAGTATTAAGCTAGGGGCTATTTGTGGCTTAATTTGCAACTTAGTTACTTCATTCCTCACGACCGTTTAGTGAAGTAATACATTTTTAAGACACGGCAGAGCATTTCATTGATATTACACAAAATAGGAATAATAGCGAGTGAAGTAAAAAAAAATGTGGCCCCTTTAACAATTTGGTTAAATAGCTGTGGGCTAGATGAATAATAAAATTGAATATACCCATAAGAGGTTCTAATGAATGTAAAAGTAGTGTTCATTTTATTATGTGATTTGTTCTTCTTTATTACTATCTTCCTACAGCCCTAAGTCCACTGGGAAGCTAGTATCATTTATTTAGCCAGGTTGCATTTAAACATCTCCTCATCCCAAATCTGTCTGAGCCAGATGCAAAGACTCTGACGTGTGCAGGAGGCTCAGTGCCTGCTGGAAGGTGTAGGGAGAGGAGCAGCTGTGGATTAGGGTTTGGGAGGTAGGGGGTAGTTTGATAGGGCAAAAATATAAGAAGCTGAACTTGCTGAGCGAGTCAAGCTGGTTTCTGGTTTGTTTTCACTCCAGCACACACGCAGGTGACTGTTGAGCATTAACCGCTTCGTCGGCTGCCCCTTAACTCGTGCCCGTGAAAATGTCTTTGCACTTATGAATTTTATCAATTCAGTTTACATTTATTGGTCTTTTAACAGTCTGTTGTGCTGTGGCAAATAAGAAGATGGAGTGGGATTGAATGACATGTAGAATGAGGGTTGTTCATTGTTACATTAAAGTACTTTTAAAAGTCTTGGAAATGTTAGCGTCTGTCGCAATACCCCACTCACGGCTTTCACTCTCCCTGGAAGTGACACTTCCTCTCCTTGTCAAGTCATGAGAATAGGGGCATATCTAACCCTCCCTTCCACCTTGCCCTCTCCCTTTTTATTTTAATCTCTTCCTTGTCCTCTCTTATAAGTCTTTTGTACACTCTTTCCCCACTGTTGGCTTAATCCCGCTAAAGGCCGCCCACTGGCTGTGCTACTCGTCTTTTTGATGTTGTCTGAATGTGCTTCAGACTCGAGGGGAAGGTCACATGTTGGTCACGCACTTTGAGTTTGTTTTACTGCGCTCCCCCCACTGACTGCTTTCTTCCGCCTATCACCAAAATAAGAGGTGATGGTCCAGGGTTAAGGCCCAGGCTGAAAGGAGTATTTTTAACTACGAAGTGGTTAAAAAAACACATTGTTTGATCATTTTCATTACAAAACAATCTGTAAAAATGTTTATTACATAGGGCAGGGGTTGACAAACTTTACTATCAAAAAAGACGTTTCCCACGTTCTTACACCAAAGTAAAATAGCGTGAGCCACTGGTTTTAGTCCTTTTTAATTTTATCCGTTAGAACAATGGAATACCAACAGAGTGCAAAAGTGCCGTCTGTAAGACCTTTTTGAGTCCTTCTCGTATTTAATTGTGTAAAATGAAAATGAAACGTAGCTCCTTTTAATATAACTAAAAAACATAGTTGCAGATGTGCATGTTTATAAAAGTACATTTCCTGGAGTCTGAATTTTCTTTTCCTGAAAAATAACACCCTTTTAAATGCTAGTCTGATGAACATGTCTTGTGTTGCTGATCTTCCCTAGGTTTGTGGCAATAAGATATGCATTAGCTCTTCGCACAGGACTGTAGGCTCTCATTTGTGACCGATATAGATGATTTATTTATTTATTTTGATGTATTCATGATTAGCTTACCGTGGGGATTGCACATTAAAGAAGCTGCCTGCAGGTAAAGCAGGGCCATAGACATCGATGTAATGCATATTTGAAAATTTTAATTATAAACATGTTTTTAAAAGTTTTCTTTGAACTCCAAAATATAAAATAAACCAAAGTAAAATGATATGTCTTATGACTCGTAGATTTTTCATTTTACTGGGATTTGATCAATGTTAATTTCCCTCTCCTACACTAGACCTGGGTGGATTCTACCCCAGGATGATATGTGTTTTGTCAGGTAATGTCACATTACATGTTCGCTTCTGGCCAGCGGTACAGTTTTAGAGCATAGGAGACAGCGTTTGGCACTGGGTTCTGGAAGAATGGTTCGTCGATTCTCCTGTTGATTAGTTGGTTTTCAGTCTTTGAGGCAAGCGCTGATTCCCATTCACTCAACAAGTGAGTGATGTCACCGTGTTTGCTGTCACATAACCGTAATAATTGAAGTAATTATGCTGTGGTATTATATTTCCCTTTCAGTTTAATTGGTCACACGTCTGTAATGGGGGCATCATTGGGTACGGGTGCGGACAGAGGGCCGCCATTTTGTGATGGTTGATCTATACTGTACACTTGTTTTTTATTTTATTTACATTTGCTATGTGCCCTTTTGGGTATTCATTTTACCTTTATGTTCACTCCATCATTACGTCTGCCTACCAGAATAGGAACACCTGCCACCTATCCCCTACCACACACGCACACACACACACACACACACACACACACATTGCAGCTCAGATCCCTTATCCACCGCATTTGCAAAGCTCTTGAGACCACCTGCATGTAAAAACTACAGCCCCTCTCACCAAATAACCTCTAATAAGTCAAGACTCCTGATTTTTGGATCTTCCAGTCTTGCTCTAGCCTGCTCTCTCCTCCTACAAAACCCTCATTCCCCGCTCAGCCCTGCCCAGCTCTGCTCTCCTGCGGCAGCTAAGCTTGTTTTTGCGACATAGCTCTGGAGCAATCAGCCTGACAAGGCCGGCCCACTCCCCTCCCGCCCCCCTCTTTCCAACCAGCCCAACCCCCCACAGCTCCCTCCCCCCTCCGAATATTGCACTTTAGTATTTTGCTGTTTTATTTTCCTCTTTTTCAGCCTTATACCTCTTTAGCCCTGGTCTCTAAATTCTTGTTTTCTGTGCTCTCCATCTTCCTCCTCCTCGTTGGCTTCCTCCTCAGTAAATCAGCTTTCATAACGCTGTGCAGCACAGCCTTGTTTTGCGAGGCTCTGACGCTGACTTATTCAGAGTCTGGGGCTGGTTTCCTGTTGCTATTCTGGGGGCCTTGCTTCCTGTGTGGACTTGTATTATTCAGATTCCAGGGTGCCTCTCACTCTCGCTCACTCCCTCTCACCCCCTCCCTCCCTTACATTTTCTTCCTCACTCAATGTGTGATTTTTAATTAATGTAGTCGAGAAAATTCAACGTGCTGACAAAGTGTGTTGTTTTGCATTTTTGCTTGAGTGAACTGGTTTCTCGACAAGCGCTCTTGTTTTTTTTTTTTTTTTTTTTGGTGTGTGTTTTTGCTCTTGTGAGCCTGCACACGGAACACTCCCCGCTCCCTTTTTGCTCTCACTCTCACACACTCTCCCGTGCCCCTCCCCTCTGCCTCCGTTTGTGCTGGGCTGAGCTAGTTTTGCAGCACAAAGACTGTGGCTGACTGCAGCACTGTCTGTCCTTTTCCTTCTCCCTCTCGCGCTGGATGGATGAGAGCGTCTCCACAATGGAATTATCGTCACGCCACCAAATAATTTTACCCATCTCCCCTGCTTAGATATTAGTTGTTTTTTTGTTGTTTTTTTTTACAGCGCCCTCTAGACACCCGGAATGTGTGACAGTACAGAGGGGAGGGGCGACGCCTCTCTGGCCTCACCAGCCCCCCTCCCCACACTACATCTCCCTGAGGCCCCTCCATCCCTCAGACCTCTGAAGGCCAGGGTTCCTCAAATGCCTGCCTCACTTGGGCATGTGTGCACTGCTCTGGGACTCCCTGCTACCATTGTGATCACCACAAAAGGGCCCCTAACGCGCACACACCATCTCAGCATTATTCACAGCAATCGGAGCCCCCTCCTACACACACACACACACACACCCTCCTCCCCTTCACCACCGCTTTCCATCAGGCAACACACAGACTGCTGCTGCTGCAGTGTTTGTGTGCCGAATCCCACCTTTATCGTTCCCCTCCCACAGAGAACCTTAATTGGGCTAATGTGGGCAATTTTAAGTAACTCCCCTACCTTTTGATCACATTTTTGACTACTTTATGATGCGCTCCTCTTAACTTTTGCTTATTCATCTTTTTTCCACCCACATGGCGGTTGGTGATGAAGTAGCAGGGTAATGGTGACCTCTGGGGAGCAACAGTAGCTCTTGTGTGGATGTAACCTACATCTACTTGTGTGTCAAAGCTTATGTAAAACAAGGAACCATTTAACATTTTGTCCTTTATTGTGATTTTTCTTAAAGGGTTGCATTGCACCTGCATGGTGCTCCTTAATGTTGTCCCTTCTGCCTGTACTGGATGGGAAATCGCGTAATGGCTGCTGCTGCATCATGAGACTGGGGCCTGCCTTGCTTCTCTTCCTTTCACCACCACTTCTTCCCTCCATAGTGGAATGGGAGTGCCCCCTTATGGTTGAGCATAGCCCTGCAAACCTTGAGCCAGGGCTGAATTTGCCTCTCCTAAAGTCTTCTGTGGACTTTGGAGAAGCCTCAGCAAGCCCATCAGGCCGCCCCGATGCAGGTGGGACACTCGGCTAGCCGACACACGTGTTGGAAAGTCCCCCACATTCCCTGCTTAGTCGCAGTGTTATTCCTGTGCTTCCAGGTGGCGTCGTCTGCACACCCAAGGTGATGAGTTGATTTGTAGAAGACACTTTTCTCGTGTTCCTTGCTTGGATGTCTAAAGTTCTTGTTTTGGCGTCTACCACACAAGTGCAGGGACTTCAGTGTTCACTCACAGTATGTCCACCTTGCGTGAGTTTGTCTCCCAGGCATCCCCGTTCCCCTGTTGTGATTAAATAAGCATCGGCTCTGATACATCTCCTCTAGCAGTGACAGGCATCTTCTTTTGTAGTAGCTTGACTGAGCAGTGACCCTAGAGAGCACGCAGGGAGGCCCGAGAGCAAGCGCCAGACAGGGAGATGGCAGCCACGGCGGGGTGGGGAGAGAGGAGGGGCGGCTGCCCTTATGTGTCAAGCACGTGGATCACGGTAACCATGGCAGCCGTGGAGATGCAGTTCTACCCCCGCCCCGAATACAGAAAGCACATGTAGAGTTTCCTTTTTAGGATGTTTGGTTTTTTTTTGCATGAAAAAGCTTTTGGCTGCCAAAGCCTGACAGATGAGAAGAGCAGGTTATAGACATGGAGTTGAACTTGTGACCAGGTCGTCCATCCTGCTTAGCACCAAGTCTACTTCCTTGGCTGGGTTGCACATTCCAGATAGCTTCCATTATCTCCAGGCT
>QODF01000073.1:1102017-1157458 GCA_024372805.1 Oostethus manadensis
AAAAAAAAAAAGGAGAGAAACTGACTGGCTTGGCAGACTAATGACTGTGGTCGGGCTTGACTGGCTCAGTGAAGTAATCTGCAAATGGAATACATTAAGATGACGATGGCTAGGACGAGCGCATGACTCAGGAGATGTGGAGAACATGGGAATTAGCTCATACAACAATAATTAAATTTCCCAACAAATTCTTCAAAAAAATCCTCATTAAATTTCACACATATCAAATGTTCTGGCCACCCTCAAGACATCAGATGTTACGACGCAGTCTTACATTTGTAGTGTAGTCCGTTCTGGAGGTCCATGTTAGGCAGAGCTGGGGAAAACACAAAATGGCTGCCAGAGAGAGAAGCTTCAAGCTCTGCTTAAATTGCTGCAGATTTCTCCTTTCTGCAGGGCTGTTCAGTGTTGTTTTCATTGCAGTTACATTGCCAAAAAATGTGTCTTTGTGTATATTTTTAATAATTGCTACAATGTAACCAGCTTCATGAGAACTCTCCACCTTCGCTACAAGGCTACCTCACTGTCCCTCAACTTGTCCTTTGCGCTCTCACCCTCGTTGCTCTCCATTATTTCCTCTCCACTGTAATTACTAGTGTGTTGAATAGCAGGGCATCAGTATCACCATCAAAGCTCCCCACCGCTCCCTCCTCTACTCTCTCTGCGTCCGGGCCTGTGCAGTCAGCAGAACAGGCCGGTGTGTGCAGTTGGGGGAGGGAGGAAATCGATGGCTGCAGAGTGGGAGTGGGAAAGTGCTTTGTGTGTTCCAGAGTGGGTTTGTGTGACTATGCCACCACATATTTTGGCTCTGGGGCAAGAGCTGTCACATATCAGATGCTTACTTAATTTTTGAGGTGGAGCTGCACATCGTACATTTCTTTTTAATCAGGGGCAAGATAACGACTTGTAGTAATGTGCTGAATTTTAAATAGTCAGTGAAGTTGATGTCATTCTATACTTCGTCTTAACTGTTGTCTTTTCACATCTGTGTGCAGAATTTGAACGGTTGGATGTAAAATGGATGATGAAGATATTAAGTCAGTTGTGGTTGGTTTTTTAGGTTACTAATCAGTCAAAATGCACAGTTAAGGAATTTATTTATGTGAACAGACCTTTTTTTTTTTTTTTTTAACTCTACTGGTGTGGATGCTGATTTTTTTCTGTTTGTGTGCAAATGGCCATTAATTAATTGTCGTCTAATAAAACAGACGTGACTAGCTTATTGAGATGGAAATCAGTTGCTTTTCCATGTTGAAATTAGCAGGATTATTCAAGGGCATTTGTTGTCCTCATAGACATCAGCGCTAAATAAATAAGATTCTATTTTTTTCTATAGTGAAATGTGTTTAAGTACTTATCCACTAAAAGCATATAGACCACTTTCATTTCTCTCTATGAAGTCTAGTTGAACTTGCATGGCGACGACTTTCCCTTTCTTTCTGAAATTTGCACGTAGTATTTCATAAAAAAGCAGAGGTCTGTAGTTGTTGGCTTTTCCTTCTGTGAAATTGTCAACAAATGAGATAGACATGACCAATCGAGCTCGACTCATATTCTGTGTTGCAACCAGCCCACTTCGAAATTTCTTCCTTTGCTTTCTTGTCATATGACTGAAGCGTGTCAGCCATTTACAATGACCATCGGCTGAGGTCTGAACCCCTGTTCCCTCAGCGAGACACCTCCAGGCATTGACCCCTGACCCTTTTTTGCCCTGCAGTCCGGGGCCAAGCAAAGGGGGATTGATGTTGGCGTGTTTTTGTAACAATGGCATGACTCTTTTGAGTGTGGCGGCTACTGGGGTGGTCATTGTGTTGGCCAGCAGACAGAGCGCTCTCTTCTGTCAGATGACCAGTCTTGTGATGTCTCAGCAGAGGTGGGGGCGGGTAAATGTCACTTAATGACATTGGGAGCTGGAAAAGGATCCCACCGTGGATGTTTAACGAACACTGTGCTGTTTAATCCCTACTCCACGCTTGCATTCTAACCTGTATTTAATGAACATTAATGGGTTATCTGGCCAACTTGATGTAGAATAGCGCTCCCTGCTGTGCGTCCCATGCTTCTCCTGTGCACGTCAAGGAGGCCTTGGCAAGTGCAGTCACTGAGAGTGAAGGTGATCTGGAAGAGGGAGGGAGGTCTTTATTGTGAATCAGCGTTCTCCTCCTGTCATGCCTTCTGTGGTTCCTCCATCAGGTCACATCCCAAAAATAGCAACGGGCGCTGTTTCAAGTGCAAAACCGCCAGCTTCAAGGCTGCAGCCAGCCTGCGAGTGTGAGATTTCTATGGGAATTGTTGGCCACCTTCCAACCAATGCTTTTTCCCTCCCCGCCAAACCTCCTCCTCGCTCTACTCCCTCCCCTCTTCCTCCGACGTGACTGGCAGATGAGCTTGCATTTTTGAGGAAGCACATGGGCTCCATGTGAGTGGCCAGTGTGTAAACATTCACCTTCCCACAAACATAATCGTTGTGGGCTGCCTTCCTGCCGGGCCGGCTGCCTTTGTGCTGTGGCCAGGAACGGCTCGATAGCAACACCACATGGTACCAGACTGTTCCCGGTAACTGCCACTTCAGTTCTTTACCTGTCTTACTCTCTTGACCAGAGTTGCTTGCTGCAGTGGAAAACCTTATATTTTAATACGATTCTACACTTAAAAATTAAAAATAAAATGCCCGCCTCTGTTTGTTCCAGGATCTGTCAGGCTCCATCGACGACCTTCCCACCGGCACCGAAGGAGCCTTGAGCCCTGGTGTCAGTACCTCAGGCGTGTCCAGCAGTCAAGGGGAGCAGAGCAACCCCGCCCAGTCGCCTTTCTCGCCGCACACTTCGCCCCACCTGCCAGGCATACGTGGGCCCTCGCCGTCACCAGTGGGTTCCCCCGCGAGCGTCACCCCCTCCCGCACTGGCCCCCTGTCACCCGCTGCTGTGCCAGGTAAAGTTACATGATGCTTGAGGGTTTACAATATGTCATTTTATTTGCTTCAATATGACATTGTTACTGCTAAAATAGTGCTTGAAAATGATGTGGGTAAGGAAGAAGAAGAAAAAATAAAACAAATTGAAAGCAATTTTCACCTGACAAGGCATAATAAAACAAAAACAAAACAACCCAACCACTCTAATTCTAAAGGCATTTCCACTGAAGAGCTGACAGCATCAGATGCCTCATGAAAGCAGGAGATTTGGAGTCCAAACAGAAAACTGGCACACTCCAAAAAAATAAAAACACACACGAGAGATCTCATTTGTAATTCATGAAGTGACTAGCCAGATGGGAACATTAAGTCTCTACCTACTATCACAATGCTTGTAAACCAGCCAAACAGCGGAGATGCCGCTGCCCGCCGCTGCCGGTGACAGAATTGTGTTTTCATTTCACTTGTGCTCCATTGGATGTGACTCATTGGATTGAATATGCTTGTCCTTACAGGTAATCAGATGCCTCCCCGGCCGCCCAGCGTCCAGTCAGACAGCATCATGCACTCTTCCATGAACCAGTCGGCCATGGGCCAAGACAGGGGTGAGTAGAAAGCGATAAGTAAATGTTCGTACAGACTTGTATGCACATGTTTGTGTAAGCTGACACTTCTGCGCCTGCACGCAAATGTTATGTATTTTGTGAGTACTACTATAAATTAAACTAATAGTGTTGCTTCTCCATTCTTCTCGCCTTCCAGTGTATATGCGTAACCCACAGATGCCTCCTTATGGCTCCCCTGGACAACCTGGCTCTGCCTTATCTCCACGCCAGTCTTCGGGGGGTCAGATGCATGGTGGGATGGGACCCTATCCTCAGAACAACTCCATGGGAAATTACGGGCCTCAGGGGGGACAGTATGGCCCTCAAGGTGAGACCTTTACACCTACATAAAACAATAACGACGACATGGCAGCATATTATGGACTCGAAATCCTTAAGGTACGACTGACCCCACTGTTCCCGACTTATGCAGAATAACCCAGACTTCCATCATCCTTTCACTTTATACACATATCAAATTATCACTTTACTTTTAAGTCTGTGAACTTTGAAGAAGTTTTCCCAATGACTCATAGCAACAGACCGGCAGGGCCAGATAAAGCCCTCTTCATCAGACTGCTTGTCATAACAGGCAGCATGGAGGTAAATTTAGAGCTGGACCACAGAGAGATGCTTGACTAAAAGGCTATCCACTTAGATGGCAAACTTTGAACACTGTAGGTGGTCGTGTGAAGTAGCTCGATGTTAGCAACACATTAAGCGTTCCTATGTCATATACTTCCAGGTTATCCCAGGCCGCCTGGCTACTCAGGGATGCCCAATGCCAACTACCCTAGTGGGCCTGGTATGGGTGGCTCCTTGAACCCCATACCCAGCCAGGGCAGCGGGGCACCCTATGGAAACATGCCTCCCGGTAGAGTGGGCCCCGGTCAGATGGGTCCAAGACCTTACGGTCCTGGGATGGGCTCAAACATGGGCAACATGCCTCCTCAGGTGGTGTCCGGCATGTGTCCGCCTCCAGGCATGAACCGTAAAGACGGTGGCCCCTCCATGCACCACGGAGCTACAAACTCAATACACAACAGGTGGGCCACACACAACATGGCAAAATGACCCCTTCATTAGAGCTGTCGCATGTAAAAGCTCCAATCTTTCAGCGTAATAAGACTGTATAGTGGAGAATGTGTGTTTTATTGCTTGCAATGCTTTCCTGTGTGACCATGAAAAATGATCCGCTTTTCCCACGTGCTGTGTTTAGTTTGAGCATGCTGTAGAGTGCATGGCAGAAGACCAAGCACTTATCTGAGCGAGCGAGCAAGAGGGAGAGAGGGAGAGGGAGGGAGAGAGAGAGAGCAGGCGAGAACGGATCAGTGAAACACTTCTTTCCCAAGCCAGGATGCCAGATCAGCCTCCAGACATTCAGTCATCATGAGTTTGGCAAATGCTAGAATCACTTCTTGATGTAAAATGTTTTTTTTTTGTCCACAAAAACACAATGCTAGAACAAAAGCACAGTGTTAAAGAACTAAACAGAAATCAATTATTAAAGCACATTTTGCATAAATATGTAGTAACATAAGTAATTGTGTCTAATTGTCTTCAACAGACCACCTGGTTACCCCATGTCTCAAGGCATGATGGGTTCAGCTTCTCCATACGGCCCTGGCATGAACAGCATGCACGGTATGATGAACCAGGGAGGACCAGGTCCTTACCCAATGGGTGGAAACATGGGCAACAACACCCCCGGTCAGTACACCCTATTCAAAGTACACTTCACCTGTTTAGTGGACAGTATAGTGACCGTGTATTTGCTTGCGTGTGTGTTTACTTTTCAATAACTTCACACATAAGAGTAAAAAAATTGTCAAAACATGCACTTACTTTTTTTGACAAATACACCACATGGCGGCATTTATTAACCCCTCCACCCCCATAATTCAGATTGACTTTAAATTTCTCACATGCTCTCTATAAAACACCCACTGTTAATTTAGGGTGTTTAGCCGGATTCAACGTGAAATTTTTGTCTAATGATGATATAACATTGAGGATATCTGAATTATCGGTATCCCATTGTATGTATCTCAAGGCATCTTGCGTTATTGGGGACTCCACAAAATGCTGAAAAAAATTTAGACACCTCATGTATATTTTATTTTAATGTCTTCTTGCTATTACTCATTCCCAAGGAATGGCTCCAAGTTCAGAGTTTGGGATGGACAAAATTGTTCCAACCCAGAAAATGAACAATAAAGTGGATGGGACACCTAAGACTGATTCGAAAAAGGTAGAAATGAGCCTTCTCACAGCATAATTGATTTTTTGTTTCATCATTTTTAGGGCAACACTTTTTGATCTCTTGTTTTACAGAAGTCGAGTTCTTCTACCATCACTAATGAGAAGATCACTCGTCTTTATGAGCTTGGCCCAGAACCTGAGAGGAAGATGTGGGTGGACAGGTACCTGGCCTTTGCCGAAGAAAAAGCTATGGGCATGAACAACCTCCCCGCTGTGGGACGCAAGCCTCTCGATCTGTTTCGACTCTACGTATCCGTCAAAGAGATTGGAGGACTCACCCAGGTTAGCCAGCATTCTGCCCGATTTATTATGTAGGGGGAAGCTTTGCCTGAGATGCTTGTTTGGTTTCCTCGCCCACCAGGTGAACAAGAACAAGAAATGGAGGGAGCTTGCCACCAACCTCAATGTGGGCACATCAAGCAGTGCGGCCAGTTCCCTCAAGAAACAGTACATTCAGTGTTTGTACGCCTTTGAGTGCAAGATAGAGCGCGGTGAGGACCCACCCCCGGACTTCTTTAATACGGACACCAAAAAGAACCAGCCCAAGATCCAGCCTCCCAGCCCTGGTAGGCGCTAATGTATTGAATGAACGTTGAGCCAAGAAGCGAGTTTCTTGTGGGAATTTGTTCTTGGCATTTGCACAGGACACGACGACAGACTTGTCCTTTGAGTTGCCACCACCCCTTGAGTCTAGTATGCTAAATCTTTCAATGAACTCTGAGTAGGACGCTGCTTGTGTGTCAATACAGGGGTGTGCAGTTGGAGTGGGGGAAGCACATGCTTCTAAGAGGCGCCCTGGCTGTCATACAGGGGTGCAGGAAGTCAGTGTTGCTGTGTCACAGGATACATCAGGGTGCTTGTCAGCTGGCACCGACCTTGTAGTAACTATGAAGGAAGAGCAGGGGGAGGAGGGAAGGGGGGGATGCTGATGTTTGCAGCCTGATTGGTGCCTGGCCCGGGGCTACAAAAGCAACACTCCCTGGAGATTAGTACTGAGCCAAAAATGATGAATGGAGGTAGGGGGTGGGGGCGCTTGTGTGTGTAAAAGTCACACAATTTCTCCGACTCTGCCTCCCCCTTTGCCTTTTTTCCTTTTCTCCCTTGTAGAAGGGAAATCCCTGCCCGGGGGGAAGGGTGGTGCTTAATGTGTGTGTATGTGTGAGAGCGAGAGAGGCGCGAGGGTGACGTGAGAAATTGTGAATAAGTGTGACCTGGCAATGACCCCACCGTGTGTGTGTGTGCGCATGGCGATTTAATGAATGGGGAAACCGTGAGTCATCAGACTTGAGTCCTGAGCTGGATGGAGCATGATACAGTGTCTCTCACAAACACAACACAATCTATCACTCTGCATCATGCGCACATGTACACAACACTGTCTTGACACTGCCATTTGTCAGCGGCAGGGACCAGGTTGTTTCCTGGTCATTTCCAAGAGGCTGGCACTAGATTGGTGCTCCTGTGGCACGCTGTGACGATTTGGAGGAATGAAGAGCTTTCCTGGCGGTGCAGATTACCATAAAAGATGGGCAGCTTGACTCTTAACTCTGTGCAGTGTTAAGGAATTTCTTCAAGGGATTGCCAAAAGCATTTCCTGAAAGGATAGCGCCCCAGTAGCAATCAACAATCTTATCCCGCCTTGCTTGCAACCAACAATTCACACCTGTCATAGAAACATACAGTATTCAGATAATGGTTTAGTTCAATTGAATCAAAATGCTCAAGAGATTTTCATGTTCAAATTACATGTCCAATAAGTGATAGGATGAAGCAGAGCAAATAATAGATCTGTTTTTATCCCTGTTTTTTTGTTCAGCTGGTTCCGGTTCGCTCCAAGGCCCCCAGACTCCTCAGTCCACCAGTAGTTCCATGGCAGAGGGGGGAGAACTGAAGCCTCCCACCCCAGCTTCCACCCCTCACACACAAATGCCTCCGATGCCTGGCTCCAGGTACAAGTTAGACACTATTGTATCACATTTAGTCACATTGTATCCTTTTATTGATTCAGATATGAAGTATTATCTACAATTTGCTTTCTCACAGGAGTAGCGTAAATCTGCAAGACCCCTTTGCCGATGGCGGCGATCCAGCATTCTCGCGAAGGAACACCATGACTCCCAACTCACAAAACTACCAGCCAGGAATGGGTGGCCCTGAGATGATGGGTCGGATGGGTCCGTATGAGTCCAGCAAAGATCCCTTTGGTGGCATGAGGAAAGGTAAGTGAACACTGGATCACGTATCACTGGAAGACTGAGGAATGTGAAAACGGAGTATCTGTATTTTGTTTTACATAAGCTGGAGAACAGTTCATGCCTCCTGGTCCAAACAGTGGGATGGGAGAACAGTACAACAGAGGTCCACCAGGACCAATGGGAAATATGCCAATGGGCCAGAGGCAGCAGTATCCTTATGGATATGACCGCAGGTAATTGTTCAATTTGGTCAGAGGGGAAAAGTGGCCCACCAGGTTAAAATACGGGATATTTTATGTTAAATGTACTCTTACAATTGTGCAGACAAGAGTCCAGCTTGGGCCCCGATGGCAACATGGGACCTGGAGCTGCTCAGCCTAACATGATGCCTTCTGGAGCAGACACAGGGATGTACTCACCTGGCCGACCCCCTACTCAGCAAAGGTAAATGGCATTTAACTTATAAAACATACAATTCATATTTTTATTCTTTATATTTATGTGCAATGACTTAAACTTCAACTGTTATATTCTCTAGACATGACGCCTATCCCAATCAGTACCCTGCCCAAGGAGCGCCCCCTGGTGGCCCGTATCCAAATCAACAACCAGGAATGTATCCACAGCAGCAACCGGTAAAGGCAAAATTAAAGTTACTGTGTTTGTAGTTCCAAACCTTTGTGCTAATTGAATGTTGCTTTTTGACAGAACTACAAGCGTCCTGTTGATGGTGTGTACGGCCCCCCTGCCAAGCGCCATGAAGGGGAAATGTACAACGTCCCGTACGCTGGTCAGCAGCAACCGGGACCTCAATCTTCTGGACCCCAGGGCCAGCAGGACATGTATAATCAGTATAATGCTTACCCTGGAGGTGAGCGTAGACCACCAGGTCCGCAGAACCAGTTTCCTTTTCCCTTTGGTAGGGACCGTGGACCATCATCTGGTGGTCCAAATTCCCAGATGATTGCGAGCCCCTTGCCTTCAGGTCCCGACAGCTCCCAAGGCCCAATGTGGCAGGGCCGCAACGAAATGGGCTACCCCAACTATCCTAACCGTCAGGGACCTCCCGTGCCTGGCCAGGCCCCCGGCTACCACGGCATGAACCGATCAGATGAGATGATGTCATCAGACCAACGCATGAACCACGATGGGCAATGGCCAGGTCACGTCAACCAGCGGCAACCACCTTTCGGCCCCGGTGGCTCTGGCCCGCCCATGACAAGACCTCTTCCATCTACTTACCAGACGTCGCAGAACCATATTCCTCAGGTGTCAAGTCCGGCCCCCATGCCAAGGCCCATGGAGAGCAGGACCTCACCCAGCAAGTCACCTTACATGCATCCAGGCATCAAGGTGCAGAAAGCCGGACCTCCGGTGCCCGCCTCCCACATCGGACAGGCTCCCGTGCAGCAGCCTATGATGCGACGAGATGCGGGTTTTCCTCCCGGATCTGTGGAGTGCTCCCAACCTCATCTCAAGCCCCGGAGACGGCTAACTATGAAGGACATAGGTAAAGAATGTTTACAATTTGAATATGTCTCACAATTATTGGCCAAAATTGAGCCCTGATCCTGGAATTTAGAAGTTTAAAAGTGTTTTACTTGGAACATGCCATCTTGTGTGTCTGTAACTTTATTGAACATGCTGTGGTGCACTTGTCCATTAAAGCAGATGTCATATCACACACAAGAAGTGGGACAGAAGGACATTAGAAGATGTTACAAACAGAATCATAGCTACGTATGGGGGTTGCAGTTCTAAAATTAGTCACATTTTAACAATAACATCATGCTAGATGAGCCTATTTGTGGAAGAAAGACAAAATGATCACACATCTCCCAGGTCTGTAGCTGACTGACAGCTGGTAGACCTGCAGGCTGGTTTTTTTTAAGATAAAGAAGTGTTCAAAATAATAGCAGTCCAATGCGACTAACCAGAGAAATCACTGTTATTATATTTTTTATTGCTACATTGCATAGAAGTTACCAGTAGGTGCAGTAGATTCTCAGAAAACAAACAACACCCAGCATTTGTGATATGCTCAAGGCTGTGCAATTGGGCAATTAGTTGAAAGGGGGGTGTTCAAAATATAGCAGTGTTGTAAAATAAAGCCGTTGACTTTACAACCTCAAAACTATTTTTTACGAACTTTTTTTCCCTAGGATGTCACAATACTGTGAATCACTAAACTAATTTTGAGTTGTATGACCACATTTTTTTTAATAACTGCTTCACATCTGTGTGGCGTGGAGTCTTGCTCCACCTTTCCTATGCTGGCACCTTTCCTATGCTCTGTTCTTGCTCTCCATTTTAAGGCATTGGAGATCATTTTAGCTAAACAGTCAAATATGTTTTGCACCACCTCATAAGTTTTCCCCTCTCGAATCAACTTTTTAATCACGCTTCTTAATCGAGTATGTTGTTCTTCTGAACGATGTTTTGAACAACCAATTTTCTTCAGGCTTTCAAAGAGAAATGCATGTTAAACAAGGGCTGGTTTCATCCTTAAACAGGGGCCACTTGATTAACACCTGTTTTTTCATTAAATTGATCACTGATTGAATGCCACAGTGCTAATTTTTTGAACATCCCCCTTTCAACTAAGTGCCGAATTAACAGCCTTAAGAGCGTGCATATCATGAATGCTGGGTCTTGTTTGTTTTCTGAAAAGGTACTGCACCTACTGGTAACTTGCTTGCCATGTAGCAATAAAAATATACTAATAATCTGGTTAGTCACATTGAAATGCTATTTCAAACACTACTGTAAAGATGTAGAGAAGCCTGCTTTTTCTAATTGACTCATGTTCTGTTGTGCATTCACAGGCACTCCTGAAGCCTGGCGGGTGATGATGTCACTAAAGTCAGGTTTACTAGCAGAGAGCACCTGGGCCTTGGACACCATTAACATCTTACTCTATGATGACAACAGTATTTCCACTTTTAACTTATGCCAGGTAAGTTTCACCAGTAGGGTCAATTGGACTATTTTGCACGTGTGACCTATTTTGCTGACGTTTTTCTATTTTTTAGCTTCCTGGATTTCTCGAGCTGGTGGTGGAGTACTTCAGAAGGTGCCTGATTGAGATCTTTGGCATTCTGAAGGAGTACGAAGTGGGAGACCCTGGCCAGCGGACCCTCATTGACCCCAATGCTGCTGAAGACTCGGATGACGAAATTCCAATGCCTGAGGGAGAAGACATGGACACAGATGAAGATTATGACGAGGAGGAAGAGGCGGAGGACACAAAGGCCAACACTCCATCAGTCCAGGTGAAAGTTGAGGAGGAGGAGGCTTGCTCCCAGAGAGACAAGTCCTCAGACGACGAGGCAGAGGAGAAAGAGAAGGAGGAGTCTGTCAAACAACCCGTTACCTCTACCTCAGGTTTTTCTCAGGACCTCAACTCAGAGAAACCCAAGCAGGCAAGCAAGTTTGACAAACTCCCCATCAAGGTTGTGCGGAAGAAGAACCCCTTCCAGGTGAACCACCTGTCCAAGCTGGGCCAGCGACAGAGCTTCAACAGCGGACTGATTCACTGGAGCGTCGGTGGGGGCGACATCACGGAACACATCCAGACCCACTTTGAGAGCCGCGTCAGCCACCTCAAGGAGCGGAAGCAAACACCCTCCGTGAGAAGCAAGAAGACATCAGAGACAAGGAAAGAAACGTCTGACAAGTCCAATGGCGAGAACAAACCAGGACTGCCATCCTCTGACCCTCAGAAGAGCCCTCCTGTTCCTCTTCCCATCGGTGCTCCAGTCACCGCCACCATTGACGACGTACTGTCCGCACGGCCAGGATCAGTCACGGAGGAGGTGGTCCGTGGCGGCGCAGAGGAGCAGAAGGAGAACGGCAAGTACCTCTTCAGTATCAACCCCGACCTCCAGAGCCGCCGCAACATTAAGATCTTGGAGGACGAGCCTCACAGTAAGGACGAGACGCCGCTAAGCACGCTTTCTGACTGGCAGGACTCGCTCGCCCGCCGCTGCATCTGCGTCTCCAACATCATACGCAGCCTCTCGTTTGTCCCCGGAAACGACCTGGAGATGTCCAAACACCCTGGTCTCCTGCTGCTGCTGGGCCGCCTGGTGCTGCTCCACCACAGGCACCCCGAGCGCAAACAGGCGCCTGTCACCTATGAGAAAGAGGAAGAGGAGGATGAGGGCGTGAGCTGCGAGAGAGACGAGTGGTGGTGGGACTGCCTGGAGGTGCTGAGGGAGAACTGCTTAGTGACTTTGGCCAACATCTCCGGCCAGCTAGACCTTTCCATCTACTCGGAAAGTATATGCCTGCCTCTGCTGGACGGATTGCTCCACTGGGCCGTCTGCCCCTCGGCGGAAGCCTTGGACCCTTTCCCCACACTGGGGCCTCACGGCTCGCTCTCCCCACAGAGACTGGTCCTCGAGACCCTCAGCAAGCTAAGCATCCAGGACAACAATGTGGACCTCATTCTGGCGACGCCGCCCTTCAGCCGCCTGGAGAAGCTCTACGGCTCGCTGGTGCGTCTGGTAGGTGAGCGCAAGGTGGCCGTGTGTCGCGAGATGGCCGTCGTCCTGCTGGCCAACCTGGCCCACGGCGACAGCCTAGCAGCGCGGGCCATTGCCGTGCAGAAGAGCAGCGTGGGCAACCTGTTGGGCTTCTTGGAGGACAGCCTGGCCGCCACCCAGTACCAGCAGAGCCAGAGCTCCCTGCTGCAGATGCAGGCTCATTTCGAGCCCACCAGTGTGGACATGATGCGGCGGGCAGCACGGGCCCTGCACGCCCTCGCCAAGGTGGAAGAGAACCACTCGGAATTCACGTTGTACGAATCGCGGCTACTGGACATCTCCGTGTCCCCGCTCATGAACTCCATGGTGTCCCAAGTCATTTGTGACGTACTCTTTCGGATCGGTCAGTCATGACAGCCATGGGGGCGTTTTCCATTCTGCCCTATTTCCGTTCCACCCGACCCCCACTTTTTTTGTGTGTCTGTTGCGTGTGAGTGAAAACAGCAAAACTATTATTTTTTTTAATTTATGCAAAATCACCTCGGATTCCACTGTCTTTCTACCCCCTTGCTTGTCACGAAAGGAAGGATTATCATGAAGTAGCTGTGGATTTTACGCTGAAAGATACTGGAAGAAGTGAATCGATTGGGACCTGTGCTTAGCCTAAATGGACTTTTTTTTTAATTAAAATGAAAAAATATACAGAAAAAAAAAACTGTAACCAAAGTTGCTGTTCCGTTTACAGTGAGTTTTGGGGATACATGTGCTTGCTTTCTCCCTGGAGGGGTCAAGGAGAGGGGGGGGGAGACTCTACGGAGTCAGACGGCGGAGCGGGAAGATTGCTGTAACTTGGGATGTCGTGCGCTCGGCCCCCCACAGGAACCACATTCGGGGCTGTGAGCCGACATCTGTGGTCGGAGGCCTGTGCAGTAGATTGTAGGACTTCTTTTATGTACTGTACACCTTAAAACAAACTGTAAACATACTGTAATAATACTGTTTCACACTGAGATACGCTGGCTTGGCAGCAAACTGTAGTTTTTAAAACAGTTTTAGTTGATGTCGAGAGAGACGACGACGGCTTTCCCCCCAAAGTATGGTGAACCTACAACACCCCGACCTCTTCTTCTTTGTCCCTTGATTGTATGACTTGACCCTTCTATTAGGACTGGTCCTCAGCTCTAGATATATGCAGTCCAGGCTGCAGTGTATATATGATGTTGTACATTAATTACACTTCTCTCTCTTTTCTCAAATTCTGTCGCTTCACCATTTTAATAAAAAAAAAAAAACATCTTTGACAATTACCACTTTGGCGAGAGTTTAGCTGCAGCTTACTCTCCCAGCATACACAAGACACACACAAGACTGTCTGGTGCGGGTTTAGAGAATATAACAAATCATGTCTGCGGTTCCTTCATGAATAACAACTAGACCTTGACGAAGAAACAGTTTTTATTTTATTTTTTTCCAGTAATGCGGATTCTGCATATTTGTATTTCAGATGATGTAGCTAAAAACTTGATGTAAATTCCTCTTCTTTTTTCCCCTTTTTTTTTGCTCAATGAATATCATTTATTCAGTATCAAATCTTTATACTATATGTTCCACGTGTTAAGAATAAATGTACATTAAATCTTCATAAGATCTTTGCTGTGCATTTATTTTAGCAACTGTTGTATGCAGACACTAAGGCCACGTTCATACTGCGGAGTAGGATTCCCAGTTTCGATTTTTTTGTTTAAAATCAATTTATTTTATGTGGTGGTTCACATTACCAAACAAATGCAACTTGTAATGTGAAAGCAAAGCGTCTGGAATGTGGCAAAAAATCAGATACGGGTCGCATATGAGCAAAGAAATTGGAGTGGACCTGCAGTGTGAACATAGCCAAAGATTATCAATGATACCAATAATCCAATACTTTGTACAACCACAAATGGCTAGATTTTTTAAAGTAGTTATTTCAAACCAGAACATTGTTCATACTATACAATACAATCAAGTATTTAGGCACAATGAGTTAGCGGCATGATTTACGATAGTTTTTCTACTACACAACAGGGAAAAACAGGACAAAATTATAAAATGTGAAAATTGTGTTTGAAACAACATTGAATATGAAACCATTAAAATAAGAAATACTACAATAAACACCAACTCACAATCAGTTCCAAAGTGTATCGGTAATGGGAAAGATCTCCTCAAATGACTAAAGTGTCAAAGTATTGATATTTTGCTTTTGAGTATCGATTTTAAAGCCTAAATATCTAATCTCGGAGGTATCGATATTTCCGCGTCGATCTGCACGTCAAGCTGGTTCAATTCACGCCCACGTCATTGGCAGGCCACCAAACACCGCCTCAATTTAGCAGTGCTGCCATTTTTTCCACATTTAATCATGACTGTTTAGCTTCAAACATCTTTTCAGTAAATTTCAGTAAAACTTTGGTTAATACAATTGTGTTTATGATTTCCCACATATATTTATACATTTCCCATACTTAGAAAATGTCCCTGCTTACCACTAGATGGCGCATGCGCACCACCAGTACATACAGCTAATACAAAAATACAGTAGATACAAAAAAAATCTCATTTCCAAGTCTGCAATAAAATTCCAAAAATATCCACGACCAGCTTAGTAACTACTGATTAATAGTAACACAGCTAAATCGTCTGGTTCCGTTTCCTCCTTCGATGCCCCCATGATTAAATGAAACATCCGGGTACTTTGGAACGTTATAGGCGCCACGTTGACGTTGGAGAACAGCTAGCCTATGTTTTTGTCCCTCTTGTTTTATTTGAACGCTTTACATCAAACAAAAATGGTTTTAGAAAGGCATACAGTATACTCCATATCGTCTAGATTAGTAGGCATTTACACAACCCCACGTGGTTGTATAAGCCTATGAACCAGCAAAATTGGAATACTTCCGGGAATGAGTTCCTAAATTGCTTCCAACGCACCTTTACTACGGAATCGCACAAGTGCCAAAATTAATAGGAACTACACGTGGAAATATAAAGACAACTTTAGAAACATATTTTTTATACTGTCAATGCTTTCTATACTGTGTCGTCTTTTCTCGCATTTTGTCATTTCTTTTCCTGTTTTTTTTAATCCATTTGTTCCATACAAAGGCCGCATAGTGTATGAGTGGGTAGCATGTTGGCCTCACAGTCAGGAGGTTCAGGGTTCAAATCTGCATTGGCCATTTCTGTGTAGTTTGCATGTTCTCCCTGTGCGTGGGTTTTCTCTTGGTACTCTGGTTTCCCCCCACATTCCAAAAACATGCATGTTAGGCTAATTGGCGACTCTAAATTGTCCATTGGTATGAAAGGTTGTTTGTCTACCCTGTGATTGACTAGCGACCAATCTAGGGTGTACCCCACTTCCCACCCAAAGTCAGCTGGGATAGGCTCCAGCAAACCCGCTATCCTGAGGATTAGCGGTATAGAAAATGGATGGATGTTCCACACAAGCTGATGACTAAAAGCAAAGGGGGCAGGTTATTCTGCCAGAGTGACTAGTCCATACCTAATCACACAGCCTGCTTGCCGCGACTATGTAGTAGCCATGTTTACATAAAGCTCTTAATGCGGGTGACGGGAAGAAATGTCATCATGCACATCCTTTGCGGGAAAGTCTTATCAAAGCTGCCGAGAAAAGCGGTTAACAGGCTGGATCGGACTGGTCATCTTGGCCCAGGGAAAACGGACAAAGAGAACAGATTAATGGAAAAATAGTCTGTTTTACATGCATTTCCTTTTAAATTTTGGCACCCCTGTGATTCAATACTTAATTTACAACATCCATATCTAAATTTCAGTTAAGCTTTATTCATTTATAACATGTGATGTGCAGATCCAGGCAACGAGTTTAGGCTTTAAACTAAATTACAAATCTCATGTGCAACTCAAGCATTCAGAGTAATTTATGTAATGTTACATTAGTAATAACATATGGTCAAAAACACAACTGATTTTACATTTTTCAAAAAGTGATTTTAAATATGGAAAATGTTTGGAAACTTCTGCCTGCCACATTACACTTTGGAACATAGTGACTTAACAGGTTTGAACTGATTATTCTAGTTTGTTTAAAGCTGTAATTTTAAAGTGTAGGGTTATAATTTGAAAGACTTAAATGTTGAGTGTATCTGTATTGCCAATACCAGCCTGCATTTTACCGATACAGTATCGCACAGCAACAGAGGAACCTTTAGTTAAAAGCAGTGCGCTGAAGTTTTAGGCAAGTCAAATTAGACTACGTTAGACAAATGAGAAATTGCCACAATATTTGGACAGTTCAACAGTTGCGGCAAAGGCTTCAATACTGTCGGCAACACACCCTTTCGCCACAAGAGTGCACCACTAACCACACTGAACACAGTTTAGCAAATAAATATTTATTATTTTTAATAAACTTTAAGAGGACTTGTCATTCCTGTTGGAAAGAACAAACATTAGAAATGGATATGAAAAATTTTAGTGGAGCAAATAAAATGCTTACCATTTTCAGTTAGACCCTTGTCCAATTTTCTTTGACGCTGGATTGCAGGCGGTCTCTAAAAGAGTTTCTTCTGCAGGGAAGCTCTTTGGGTCTTTGTATCCAACACCTGGATCACAGGGGTCTTCAGCCGCTTGATGGGGTGGCCACCAAAGCGCCGAGGGATGCTGAGCACATTGGTGAGTACGAACTGCTGACCATTGGAAGCCTTTCTGCCGTTGGCCCGCTGGGAGTTCCATTTGTAGCCAAGTGGGGCGTTGTGCTTGTGGGAAGACTGGGTGTAGATTGAGAACGCGTTGCTTGGCTCAGAGCTTTCAGAGTTGGACGCAACACCTGTGGCTGACGTTTGCATATTAGGAACGTACTCTCGGGAGCCATACCCCGGCACAAAGAGGCTGCTTTGCTGCTTGCGAGACACAGGCCGGTAGCGCTTTTGTTGCTGCGCCTTTTCTGCAGGACTTTGAGCCGCAGCGTATTTTTTGGGCAGTAGGCTCATACGCTGTGTACCCTGCTGAGGGGCCAAACTCTTCTTGTTGGCCTGTTGGCTCTCTCGCTGCATTAAAGTGCCAGAGCTTGCAATAAAAGTAGAGGGGTCCAGCTCTGGGGACTTTTTGGGCACCAAGGGAGCAATTTGTTTAGACACAGGGCGGCCACGCAACACCTTGACTGAAACGTATCCACTTGGGCTAGACTGTGAGGCCAGTTTTTTGTAGACTTTCATGGTCAGTCCTTTGCTGCTGCTTTGGGCTGAGGCTGGAACACTGCTAGCTTGTCTGAATTCATTCTGGGGATTGCTGCCACCAAGTCTTGGTGTTAGACGTGGTTGCAAGTAGCCAACATATGTGTTGTCGCTTTGTCTCTGAGCTGCAACAGAATCTACAGATAGTAAAAAGCATCCACACACACGTAGCTACATACAGCTAGGCATTCAAATGTACTGACCTTCTCGAGGGGCCCATACACAGCGTACATGCTCTGCTTGAACTAAACAAACCAGCAAGATCCTGCACACAAGCCGTTTAGCATTTACACAAATGCAAGAGCATAACCCACACTATACATTTAGCTTGAAAAATTAACTTACCCCAAATGAATTCCACAAGCCATGTTCTTGTGGATGCCAATGCCACCTTGGTCAGCACACCAGTAGCCGAACTCGACACTACTTGCTCCACAGTAGTAAAACTAGCGCCACGTGTGGCTTTTAATGGCGCCCTGCAGCCAATCACAGCCTAGAAAAGCTAATGGCCTGCAGGTGTGTGCCCTAAAAGAAAAAGTAAAACTAATATATTTATTTCATGTACATTTATTTCCAACACTAACCCCAAGAAGCTCAGAGAATGTGTTGCGCCGCAGATATAGTTTTACAAAAAAAACTAAACCATCTGTCAAAAACACTACAAGTCCCATAGTGCCGTGTGTTAACCGGAGCGTTGTCACGTGCCGCAGGTTGTTACCCCGGACTCCTCCGTTGTCACGGTCCACTCGTTAACGCTCGTGTAAGTCTTTGAATCAAGTTTAAACGCTAATTTTAGTTCGAAAAACGCCGTCGAGCTCTAGCTCCAGTTTAATGTTTATTTTGGTCGCTAATTGGCTAGCTCGCATGGCTAGCAGCTGAGGGCTACCTGAGTACGGCGGCCTTTGACGGCCAAAAAACTATTTGTCGACTCGCCCCCTTCAGAAATGTTCTTAAGACAAAACGGTAGTCGAAAGTTCGACGCAAGCATATAGGGATTAGGGAACTGCACAGATTCTTGGGGAAAACAGGTTTAGATCAAAGAGTGTAGTGTATTAGATTAATAGTAGTATTACTTAAGGTACAAAATGGGAAAGGGAGTGGGGTATAAGATTTTTTGAAGGGAAAACTAAAGTAATGAAATTTATGTAATTGAATTTATTTATTTATTATTTTATTGGTATTATTATTGTTATGTATGTATGTATGTGTGTTTGTATGTATGTATATGTGCAGTGTATATATATATATATATATATATAAGCATTTCGATCCACACTCCATATCAGAAGGTGGCAGTAATGCACATCATAAGTTGCTTGCCAATTTATGGTGGCAACCAATAAAAAAAAAAACAAGAAGAAGAAGAAAGTTCGACGCTGTCGAACGAAAGTATGTAATAAGTTGGTTTTAAGTATCACTGCAATGACTTTGGTAGTTTCTGACTACCCGAATGACAGTTTCTGAGACTGAAACACATACCATTTTTTATTTTTTTACTCGTGGAAACATAAAGACATGCAGTTTTCCCCATTTTGTCATTGCATTTGCTGTATTGTCTTTGTTTTTTCCCCCATTTTTACCGCCGAATGTCCTGTTTTGTCTTTGTGTTTTCCGTTTGATTTTTCTCATTGCATTTAGTGGATGGCTCAAGCTGGCGACAAAAAGCAAAGGTAAATGAAGGACCCGCCCACAGCCCTTACCGTATTGTCTTTTGTCTATGCGTCTATACTAGTCTCACTAGCCTGTTAGCTGCTTCTCTCAGCAGCTTTGATATGGACTCCATCCTGTAAGACATTACGGTATATAGCTACCTCATAGCCAGGAATCGTGGGACTAGGTATGGACTAGTGACCCTGGAAGAATGACGCGTCCTTCATTTGCTTTTGCTCTTTGTCGCCAGCTTGAGCCATCTGGTAAATGCAAATGAAAAAAGACAAAACGGAAAAAAACAAAGACAATACAGCAAAAGCAATGGTAAAATGGAAAAGCAAAGACAGAAGGTAAAAAGAATATGACTAGCTTTGTATATTATTGTATTATTGATTCTCTTTATATTTCCACATGCATTTGCATTTAATTTTAGCACGCCTGTGATCCACCATATAGTATATTTGGAATATTTCTTAGACTCTACAGTAGCCTAATTGGATGTAAAAGGTTGAATGTTAATAGTAGTACTATAATACTGACTTTGAGTAGTGAAGCAGCAAAGCGACAGTTCCCATGTGATGACCACATCAGTGTGGTGGCTTACATCAAAGACACAATTTCCTGTCGGAGGAAATAGCACTGAGGACTTTTTTCCCCCTCTCTGTCTCCTTTTTAAGTCTCTCTATTCTGAATTCTTTCCATGTGACCATGGCAGTGAAAGGCCTGCTTCCAACTGTGTCCGGTTGTCACCTCATAGTACACAGAAGAAGCTCTCACAATGTCGTACTGTATGATTTTGTTGTATTTTTTTACAGTGATGCACAAAAGTCCTTGTTGCAGCACAATGACAATGTCGACACATTCTGCAGACGATGCACCCTCTCCAAAAGCTTCCACCCTGTGGCCTCACAAACTGTTCTCGACCAATCAGACACTTGGAATCCCCACCGGGTCAAGCTGGAGACCCTTCCTGCTCCGGCATCTGGTCCAGCACTTGAAATAATGAAGGTCATAATAATAATGAGCTTCACAGTGTCAAGGTGAGAGGTCAAACAACCAGGGAGTCGGGACTCTTTGTTCTGGCTGTTCTGTGGCGGCCTGTTACCTCCTGCTGGGAGCACGGTTATGTGTTGGTCGCCGTTTGTAGCCACAAATATTTTAGTTATTTTTTTACTTGAATGCTCTTTGAGTTAGTTAGCCACTAATCCAGTAGGATGATGCTTTGGATACAGACACATTCACATAGGTGAATTTGCACAAAGTATCCTATCAAATTGGTAGTGATGATACCAGTCCGAATTTTACTCAGTCGGATCATAAACAAAATCAATGTTATTGCACATCAGTAGTAGACTTCCTGCAATTACTAAGTTTGATAAGTAAGGTAATGTGACAGTGTGTTGAATAGTAGTCAGTCCTTATTATCGCAAATAACTTATATTGCAGTCCTGATGAATGATAATAATAATAATAATTAATAATAGTAATGAGTGGAATATAAACAATTATAACAGAACATTGTTGTAGTACAGACAATGTTCTCACTAGGATAAAAAGTTACCAGTATAAGTATAAGGTGATAGTAACAAACAGCATTGACAGTCAACAGAATCTGTGCTCTCCAAGGAATGACGTAGATATGGCCTTGGATGTGCACAATATGTCCTTGTATTTTGTAAACATTAACTGTTTCTTGAAATCACTCATTGTAGAGCATTGTTTTAGTTCTTTACATAATCCATCCCATAGTTCCACATAACTTCCATAAATTCCACATAACTAAGTACTAAAGGTTTTTAGAGTTGTTCTTGCATATTTGTGTTTTAAGTTTAGTTTATTCCTAAGATCATATTTTTCTTCTCTTGTTGAGAAAAATTGTATGACATTCTTTGGTAACTGGTTGTTGTTTGCTTTAAGCATCATTTTAGCAGTTTAAAGTTTTACCAGATCAGCAATTTTTAATAATTGTGATTTTTGAAACAGTGGATTTGTATGTTTTCTATACAGCGCATTATGGTTTACCCTAATTGATCTTTTTTGCAGTACATCAAGCGAGTGAAGTGTACTTTTGTAGTTATTTCTTCATATCTCCACACAATAAGTTAGATATGGTAACACCAGAGAACAATAGAGTTTGGATGTGATATGTATGTGATCCAATCCAAATTGTATTTTCTTCAGTATTGAAGTATTTCTTGCTACTTTATGTTAAGGTGGGGTTTCCAACTCATTCTGTCATCAATTATGACGGCCAAAAATGTATGTTCAATCACCTTTTCAATTTGTATCTCTTCTGCTTTTACCAAATAGCATATTTTTGTTTTACGTAGATTTAAAGATAATCTGTTTTTATCAAACCATTTTTTAGAGTAATCATTTAATCTGAAACTTTTCTTAATAGCTCTGGTGTGTTTTCTCCAGAGCAAAAAGCGGTGGTAATCATCTGCAAATAGTACTAGCTAGGTGTTTTGTCACTTTGCAGATGTCGTTAATGTATAGGTTAAATAATTTTGGTCCCAGTATTGACCCTAGTGGTACACCACATAATATCTTTAAACTTCTAGATGCATATTTTCCTAGCTTCACATATTGTATCCTGTTTGCTAGGTATTTAATTTATCTAATTTTGTATTTATCTAATTGTATCTAATTTTGCTAAGCATTTAACCCAATTCAGAACTAAGCCTCTGGTTCCATACCTTTCCAATTTTGTAGTTAGGATGTTGTGATTGATTGTTTCAAAAGCTTTCGTTAAATCCATGAATACTGAGGCTGCACAATTTCTATGGTCTATAGTGTTTGTAATTTCCTCTGTGACTTCAATCTGTGCAGTAGAAGTGGAAATATTCACTCTGTATCTGTATTGGCTGTCCGCAAGTAAGTCATTCTTTTTGAGGAATTTGTCCAACCTTTTGTTGATTTTGGAAAATTGTGGTAATAATGAAATTGCTCGGTGGTTTGTGAACTGATGTTTATCTCCATTTTTGAAGATTGGAACTACTTTAGCTGTCTTCATTTTGTCTGGGAATTTACCCGTGTCTGGGAAATTACCCGTTAAGCCTGGATTATTATGCTTACTCGTCGAGCAAGTAGCTCCGCGGTGGGAAAAGTGACTGTTGCAAGACATCAATTACTCCCAGCTCCAACGGCACTCTGTGTCTCTATTTAACTGCCATTGTTTGAACCTAACAAGCTAATAAATAGTCAACCAGTGCCATTTTTGCTCACTGAGTTGACTCTTCTGAATTTCCGCCCCTAGTGTTTCGGCAGAGTATTGACGAAGCGCTATAAAAGGATCAAGAGAGTGTTGGAGGGCACAGCGTAGTGACTGTAATCTGGTTTTAGGTTTGCTGGCTATCAGGCATCAGAACAGAAATGCGTTGAATAGTCAAAGAGGAACTTTTGAACGTATTGTTTCCACAGGTTTTACTTTTAACATTTTTTACTTTTGTACAGTTCGGCCTTGATGCAGGTCTACTGTAGTTTCAGAATCGTTTCTTGGGCCGGAACATGCTAGAATAGCTGGAACAAAGACCTGCTCAGCTATGATATAATAAATTCACCTAGCAACATGCTAGCTGCAAACTGAAAAAGGTTAGATGATTGAAGCAAAAAGGTCGTGCACCAGTAGTGTAACCAGACAAAAACCAGCGGTAATAACTTATGTCCACACAAATGAACCACTTGGACTCTACTGAAGACAGATAGGATCCCAGGCGTCTCTCAGATGGACTATTGTATTTGGCCGACTACCTCTTCAATTCCGGCCCTAGCTATTGACACGTGAAGCAGATGATGAAGTATTCCGGGAGTTGCAAGTATCTTGTCCCGTCTTTAAAATGGGTCAAGGCCATTTATAATCAACCAACAAAAGAAGATAAAGAGACATTAATGGATCATAGGGTGCATTATGCTCTGCTGTTTCGAATAACCAGAAGGGCTTCATTACGCCGGGTGCACGTCTAAACAATTTGTCTTTATAGTCCACGTTCCAGCTGTTAGTTAGCCAGCCTAGCTTGCCAATATGGGCAAAGCAAGCGGTAACCTGCATGCTTTATCATAAACTATAAGTCACATTGATCAAGAGTGCAGCAGAACAATGGATAAGATCCCACTGGAACCACTTTGGTTGCTCGCCCCCTTTACACCTTCTGGTTGGAAACGATGGCAACAGTACCATGATGAAGTCATTTAGCTCTAAGAAGCAAGATCACTGTAAAAAAAAAAAAGTCTATCGAAACCAGTACATTTATTCATTTACTTACATATCTTTAATGTGAAAAATAATTACTATTGCATTGCAGGTGTGTATAAATATATTGTGTTCCATTATTTAATGATATCACTGGCTTTCATGAAATTTTATATACCAAAACAAATTTTATGCATTTATTTAAAAGTTCAAAATACAATCTAAGAGATTTCGTAATGATTTCCCAAGTTTATAATAATTCCTCATTTTTAATATTATTTAAAATATTTTTTCAATTTCATTTAAAATATTTTTTATATATTACTTCATTATGTTACCCCTGAATCGACTCTCAATAAATTGTACCTAGAAGTACTGACACTACATGTGTTAATTAATGAGTGCCTATGGAGGACCAAAAGTATTTATTTATAAAAGTATTTATTTGTTTAGCTATTTAGTTAAATATATTAATTATATTCATATTTAAGATAGAAAAAAAAAATCCTAATCATCATTATTTAGTTATGTTACTCCACCTACTTAATTGTGAAAAGACATTCTAAATGTTGTCATTATTTGTATTTTATTGTACTACTCATTAATTGACTTTCAGTAAATTGTGCAAGCTCCTGTATGTACTTATAGAATACCTATATTTATGAGTTTTTAAAATGATTATTTTATCGCCACTTCATTGGCTCTCTTTTCAAATGAGCAAGCAATATCTCACGTGCATATGTTACATATCTATACGCAACAGCTGCATTTGTCATCTACGCTGGCGGCAGAAAGTCAGTGTCACTTTTGTTGTCACGCCCGCAATTGTTGTGATCTCTTTCTTTTTTTTAAAAAAAGAAAGTCTTTTGAACATGTTCGATTCCAGGCAGATGTGGCCCTTGACTTTCAAGCCACATTCCCTAACATGGCCATTAAAGCCTTGTCCCGGTGCCAAGACGTTCCCAGAGACAAGAAGGCGCATGAAATATAAAAAGGCCTGACGCTCCAAAGTGGCTGAAACCACATGCAACATTGTGGAAAGACTTCCTTGTGGGAATACACGGGCAAAGATGTAATCTTTTAATCAGACATGCGGCTCTAATTGAGGCCATTCTTCTGCTTTTAACGAGCTTCTGCAGAAGAAGACGAAACAGGAAGTGTTTGCTGCTCTCTGGTCATGGCCGCCCCGCTGAGCAGGCACGGCGTACATTTCAACGAGGCAACGACACTTTTAATGAGTGAAACAGAAGTAATGACACGCCGGGGCCACTTTGTTATTTGACACCAATAACCCAGGACCGCCGTAATGCCCCCCACTTCCCTAGGCACCACCATCCAGCTTGTGGCATGTTGCGTAACAGCAAATTAAAACTCCCCCCCAGGATTGGGTCCCACCGCCAATGATTAAGAATGATGACACTTAAACAAAAGCGGCTGCAGAGTGCTCAACTTTGTCATCATGAGGGAATCCTATTACTCGCCGGCCGGCATAATGGGCGGCTGTGGAAGCAGACAGAGTATCACAAGGCGTCTTTTCTCAGGGTGGGGGGGTGGGTTGGCAAAAAAACAAAGCTTTTTTCTCTTGCTATCTGAGCCGAACCTTTGTGTACAGCCTCAATTGTTTTCTCATCAGTGAGTTAATGTGGAGCTGCTGCACACCATAGTGATTATGCTTACCTGCCCCAAGTTCTTTTGTTTCTTAGTTTGCAAGATGACGCAAAATCTCCTTTGTCTAAGGAAAATCATTATTACTGCATATTTGTTGAGTGTAGTAAAATTAGCCTTTATTTTAACAGGTGAATAACCCTGTAATATGCATGCCAGGCCAGTAGGTGGCGACATGGTCATTAAAGGAAACATTATTACTACAGTGCTTTATTGTGTTTTTAAAAAAAACAAACTAATTTATTAGTTAATAAATGATAAGTGGCATAGAAAATGGATGGATAGATGGGAGTTATAGTAGTATTCTGGTCACTAGCCACTAGGCATGTTATGAAAAATGACGTTAGATTATCGTTCACACTGCTAGAGTTTGGCTACTAAACCAGCAGAGCCGAGCCAACATTCCATAGCTAAGATAGAATGACAAAAAAATGTTCTCCTCTCATTCAGTGTGGAAGTGGTCATTGTTGGCTGCTTGGTCCTTCTTCCCCATAGCTTGCTATGCTAGCAGCAGCCGTCTCTAATGTCCCTGCAGTGATTCCAGAGCCTGCGCAATGTGATGTGATGTAAACAAAGAATAATAGGAGTTTAAAAGTGACTATAGGGGTGTTATTTCACATCTACAGGGCTCTAATAATGTTAAAACGTGTATTTAGAAAGTCAAACTGGTTTTTCTATGAAGTATGAAAATATTCAGTTTATTATTATTGATTCCTGCTTGGAAATTCAGTTATTGTGATCGGGTCTAGAACCAATTAACAGCGATAAACAACGGATGTATATGCGATTTGCATCATTTTCTTGCCTGCCGCCCAGTCATCCGAATTTTTTTGAGTGTGCAGAACAGGTCAGATTTTACTTTGATCGTGTTAAAATTTTATGTGTTGAAGTTATTTGGGATTTCAACAAAGGCCAAATATGGAGTCTGTTTCTTTCTCATCACGGGAATGCGCTGCAGTGGTCTACCACCTTGCATTCTTAACAACATGACACTAAATAAGCATAGAGACCACCACCGCTTTGTGTATTTTTATTGTGTTATTGCACATGCAGTAAAATGCCTCCTGGCGTCTTGAAAGGAGGAGGATGCTTCCTTGGTTTTAAACAATGGGAGGCTGTTGTAGCTGACACACCCACACCCTATCCTAAATACCTAAAAAAAAAATAACACTTTGGGGCAATACACTCATCTGTGTGGAGCATAAAAAGGCTGCAAAGACATGATTGAGTTTTTGCGATCCAGCCAGAAAAGATATGACATGACGCATGTTCAGTGAATGCATGACTGTCACTGCTGTCCCCTCATCCCGTTGAATGAAGCAATGTGGCTGGTGTTGCAGAATCATCTGTATTGTATCATTTCAAGAAAGTTGGGGAGGGGGAAGTCCTTTTTAAATAGAAAAACATGGAAAGGCCGACTGAGTGGGCTGTGCTGTCTTTGAAGAAGCGGGGTTGCTTTTAGCGGCCTCGACCCGCGACTGGTTCTCATCATTTTGACAATAAAACTCAAGTCGCTGAAACAAACCAACGTTTCATGAAAAAAAAAAAGGAGGAAAGGAAGAGGGCGGGTGGAGGGCATGGGGGGCGGTTATGATATACCTGCTTAGCCTGTGCCGAATTATGTTCCTTCCTGGTATGAGCAGGAGGGAGGCAATCACAGTCACTCAGCTGGAATTCCAAGTGCTTTGCTGTAAATTAGGACCTGATTACAATGTTTTGTTGCCGGTTTACACAAGCTAAATCCAGATTAGAGGTGGCATACACTCAGCGGGCACAAAATTAGGTACAGCTGCACAATGTAATGATATCCAAAACATAAAAATAACTTGCCCCGATTAGCTACTTAATTGAATTAATTGCGTGCATAACAAGAGCCAAGTACCCCCAGGGTTTCTGATTAGCTCTGAGAAAAAAAATGGCTGTGGCTGTAGTCAACCCCCTGATGTAGTTTTTTGTAACACCACAAGTCGACAGTAGCTGCATTTGATGTCTGGTTAGCATCCAGCAGCTTTATCTACACGTATATGCATGTGCTCCGCTGTGGGCGTGAAACTCTTGCGTGTTACATATTGTTGTTTACAATGAACTCATTGGCACTGTTAATGTGATATTTGCTCCCTACCGCTATTACAACATTTGCTCTGTTGATACTGAGTTGTGCAATATATGGTCGTCCCTCGCTACATTGCGGTTCAAATATCGCTCCCTCACTTATTATTATTTATTATTAATCAATAAATGATTGCTTTACTGTATTGTATTATTGTATAATAGTCCATAGTTATATTGAAAGACAAATCACATTCTGGTCACCAGGTGTCAGTATTGATGAGTCATTACCTTACTTTACATTACCTTAACACTGCATGGAGTTAGCCATGGGATGTATGAAATGGCATATTGAAAACAAGTTTTCCTCTTATTCCATGTGGAATAAGATGTGGAAGTTACTTGGCCTTCTCTCACATTCAGTTTGAAACCCTTTCTTAAGTTTAGAAGAAATAAATTGGAGACTAGTTAGTCAGCGCAGTACCATGCTATGCTTAAAGCGGTGGCCGTCTCCTTTGTGCCTGCAGTTCAGATCCCGAGGCCTGCCCATAAGAGTTGGGTAATGACATGTACATAACAAATAATAGTGTGTTGTATGTGTAAAAACCACCATAGGGGTGTTATTTCATGTCTACTGTCTAATCTAATGGTAAAATATTTTAATTATTAGTTACATATCTGATTTTCTATGCTCTAACTACGATAGTATTGAATTTAATAACATTGAATCACACTTTGTGGAAAAATTACTTATCATGGTTAACCAATTAACCGTGATGAACAAGGGACAACTGTACCTGCTAATACGTGACCATGAGGTCAAAGGTTGTTATGTTTTCCTTCCACTTTCTCATGCACTCCAAATTTTTATTAAGGTAAAAAAAAAAAAGATGTTGTATGTAATGACTTTTTGAAACATATAGCTTTACCCATTTACCTCAATTAACACGTCCTCTTTGTGGTTTAGATAATTAAATGCATCTGCTGTAATTAGCGCATTTGCAGAATGTTAAACTATTATTTAAAAATATATATTTGATTTGATTTTTCTACATAGGTAACTTTGTTTTATTAAATTAACCATGTCATGATGACAGTGCCTGTGGTGTTTGTAGCCGTGTAGTGCACTCCATGTTGTTTTATTGTTCCTTAAAATTGTTGCTACAGCTCTTGGATTGGATGAGATTAGATTAAGCAGGTGTACCTAATAGATGTAGCTGACGGTATCGTTCCATGTTTGAGTTGAGGCACTTGCTGTTGCTCTTGTGTGGAAGACAGGAAACAGTGAACTCCCCTCATAAAGTCACACATTAAGCATATTAGCTATGTAACAGTGGAAGTGGAGCAGTGCAGTCTTCTGTCAAGCAAGGCAACAACGCTCTATTATTATCATTATGAACGCAACTGTATGTATATATTTACAGACAAATCTGTACATTTTTTTTTACACGTTTCCACTGCCTTGTTTAAATGTTCAGGTCTTACATGTCGGCGCTGGAGGAAACTTGGGACAACCTGGGATCCGAATCGATCTCAAAGCGGTAATGGTAACCTTCCCACACCTCCCTGCAGGCATCACGCATGTCATAGATGCGCTTCTTGATGCCCTTGCGGTTCAGATAGAGCACAAAAAGGAAAATGAGGCCCACAAAGCCCAGCACGATCCCCAGGAAGACGTAGGATGTCTGCAGGGCTAGGTCTGCCCCTGCTCCCCTTTGGCGGCACCCCAGAGTCCTGGACATGCCCACCGAGAGCATGGAGGTGTTCCTTATGGCGACAGGGAAGGCGCACACCAGCTCGCTAACGTCTTTAATGCGTCCTTGCGAGCGGTTGAGCCACTGGACGAAAGGTTCTATCCCGCATGTACACGTGAAGGGGTTCTCCCCGAGTAGGAGCTCTGCCTTGGGAAGTGAATCCAGCTCCTGCAAGCCCTCCTCGGGCACATTCTTGAGGGAGTTGAGGGTCAAGTCCAGCTCCTGCAGCTCCTCCAGACCGGCCAGCGTGGTGTTGTGGATGGCCACCAGGGAGTTGTTGGAGAGCAGCAGGCGCCGGAGGCCGTTCAAATGGGAGAAGATGCGTGAGGGTAGGTAGATGAGGCTGTTGTGGGAGAGGTCCAGCCCACGCAACGTGCCCAACGAGCTCCACCGCAGCGCCGTGGCCAGGTCGATCACAGAGGAGTGGTTGTAGAGGGCTCGGCTTAGATTGAGCTCGCGTAGAGATTTGTTGACCACTGAGAAGGCTTCTGGGTGGATGACCGCCAGCTGGTTGTTGCTCAGATCCAGAGAGCGAAGACTTTGGAGGCCAGCGAAGGCGTGCGACTCCACCTCAGAGATCCTGGAATGAATGTAGATCTTGTTGAAATTGTCAGTAAATGTGCAATCTGGATCAGATCCAGATTAAACGTTTGCATTGCAACTAAACGTCCAATCTAGAATAGATCTAATTTGGCAGCGATTTCAATTGCAATGTAAATATGGGTATAAATTGTCAATAAAAATGAAGTTCAAATTGCATCTAAATCTGCAATCTAGGTCAGAACCAAACTCAATGTTAACATTGCTGTCTAAAATGCAATCTGGATCAGAGCCTTATGAACATTTACACTACAATTTAATATGCAACCTGGATTAAGCCCATATGATTCTTTTGTACAAAAAATTGTAATATTTTCCAACAGGCAACACACATCCAAATCAATTAAATAATCAAAGATCTAAACACTTAGGGGTCAGTTAGTTCTGATAAGGTAAGAACCCATACATTTAACATTACCTATTTGCTTTCTTCATTTGTAAAAAAAAAAGCATTCAAATGGAACACGTGGAGAAAGTATCCACACCTGTCAAACAGGAGAGCTGAAACTGCTATCACATAGAAAGTGTGCCGTCTTGAATAGAGTCGCTCCATATGCGATGCCTTTTTCCTTAAGTGGTCAAGACGAAGCCAGTTTAAAATTGCATGCAAACCTAACGTATACTTGTATAAATTACCTGTTGTTACAAAGAGAAAGGTTGGTCACATTATCCAGGCCTTTGAAGGACTCTGGACCGATGCGCATGATCTGGTTCCCTGTTATGAAGAGGTTCCGAGTATATCCGGGGATTCCGACTGGGACGTTCCGCAGATCTTTGGCCACACACTTCACCGTGTGCGCCGCCTCGGAGCACTCGCAGCCCGGAGGGCAGGAGGTGGAGGACGCCACCGGTGCTGCGTAAACGGAGCCCAGGAGCGCGCAGAGAAGCAGACTGTGACTAAAGTCCCGCATGGTTGGTTACAGGAAGAATGAAAAAGAAGAGGAGGGATGAAGTGAAGAAGAATCAGGTCCTGCGGCAACACATCTCCACCGGCTGCCGTCCCAAGTGGCCGTGCGCCTCAGCCGCGCGTCCTCGCACAATGTGTGGAGCCTCCGAGCACTTCCATATGAACAACCACCAGTCACGAGTGGGTGGTCGCTTAGATCACAGCGGAGGTGTGCGTGTGTGTTGTGGGAGGAGGGGTAGGCTTTTGGATCTTTTGCAAAAAGAAAAGAAGAGGGCGTCGCTTCTTTGCAAACAATCAAGTTAAAAAAGACCATCGCCTACATCTCAGATATTAGGGGCGGAGCTTCAAGTTATGGGCTGGCTCCAGTGGACCATCATCGACCAAGCGGTCAATGAGGGTCATGTCAAATGTTACAATAGTTTCAATCTACACTTTACCCTTGAAAAAAACAGCAGATTACACAATGTGTTATTTCACATATGATTGTGGTAAAATTGTATTTGCCGTTTTAAATTTGAATTGCTAAATCAGAGTAAGATGTCCAATTAACCCATTAAAGATGAATTGCCAATAATAGTCTGGGTACGATCCAGATCAAATTTGCCACTCAATGTGAAATCTGAAATTTAAATAGCTGCCAAATGCGTAATCTGGATTAGATCCGGATTACATTTCTAAACAGCGGCCAAATGAGTAATCTAGATAAGATCCAAGATGCACAATTTAAATAGCTCCCAAATGTATTATCCGGATGTGTTTTTAATTTTTTTAAATGGCTGTTACATGTAACAGCCAATGATTTAAATTGCTACTAAATGCAAATTGACGTCTAAAATACATTTCAAATCAATTAAAGGACAAAAGCTCTACCAAGATTAGGTGAGATTTAAACATTACCTTTAACAAAAGAACAATGAAAATATATGATATATTGAAATCTAAATTATTATTTTATATTAGCCGCCCTGCCTCCACCCATAGAGACAAAGAGACTGTACTGTATGATTGACAACAGGGCTCTTTCCATTCCCGCTGTTGTTCAATGTAACAACCATGCCAAGGGGAAGAAACCAAAGCACAGAATGAACCCTCTTTCTGCCTGTTTGGAGGCGAGAGGTGACAAACACGCATGCACATGGAAATGTGTTTAGGCTGGCAAAATTATCCTGTTCATTTTCATTTATTGTGTGATCAATTCATTCTCTATCGTCCCACGTCTAGGGCACACATTTTTTTTCTGAAGGAGAAATCTTCTACATAACATGTAAAAATAGAATTATAACGTAGAAAAGGGAACATAAATAAGGAATTGAGGTTAGAATTGAGCGACCCCAGTGACCGCATCCTGTCAGATCAATCGTTTTCATCCTGCTAATTCCTCTTGATGCCGCCAGGTGTTTGATGTGGATTTAATGCATTGCAAAACTTTTGCTTCGCACTCATTGGATCTTTGCCACCTATCCAGGTGGTCAGCAGAACTGTGAAGGGTGGGGCGTTGGGGTACAACAGGGCCCAGACTTGCAAGGGGCCTCCTTTCATGTGCAGAATAATGGCCCCCTGAGTGAGACTTTGGAGGGGGAGACTTAAGTATCAAAGCAGTGAGGGGCTTTCTTTTCCTTAATGTGTATTCTGACTATAATAAATGCTAGAAGCTCTTAATGATCTCAATCTGCAAAAAAGAGAAAAACTCATGCTCTAGAACAATAATAAACATCTTTATTGGTATATATGTTCATAAATACATTCTTGTTCACAGAGTACCTCTGCATGGAGCTTATGGGGTGCAGCACGTGACGTGTTCTTGGGATTAGAGGGAAAAAGTTTGGAACTCTCCAGACTAGACCTAAGTATATATTGATAGTGGCACTCATAATAGCATCCCCACTGTCTTTTGTCAGTGGACCACAGGTCTCCACATTCCACAACCTGGCTCCTGGTTACAAGGCACAGCAGCAGGCAGCTTATTAAAAAAACCTTAAAATGATTTCCACAAGTACTGCTATGTAATTAAAAAGCACAGTTTGAGTTTTTGTTCTATTTTACATGTGTAAGGAGCAGCAGAAGTTAAATAAGTAGGAGTTTCATTCCTAAATATTTTTTGGAAGTTCACTGTCGTCTGACATTTACAAAAGAACCACAGAATGATTTATTGTGTTTCTGGTTGTTAAAATGTAGCTACAGTTTATAAAAGACAATTACTGTGTAGTAACTGCTGCTAAGACTATAAAGGATTGAAGTTTGAATAAATGGGCATCCACACGGAAACCCCTGGAGAAAAAAGTATAAAGGCTCACAAAATAGCTCCTGCTTTATGAACTGAGGCAGCGCTGATGTCCACTTAATGCCTTGTCTATGTACCAGACACTTCTTTAGGTATTGCACACTCTTGTAATAATGTGAGCGAGTCAGGGGCAAGAAGAATAACTTGATCAAATTTGGGTGAAATTCCAAGTTTTTCCACCTTAGAGCAAGCGTGCTTTGGATTATTACTGCAGCATAGCATCACAGCACTGCCAAACGGCGCTGACGTTGCATACTGACTTTGAAGTCGCTGCTGCAGAGGTGGAAAACAGCAGGAGTGACACTACTCAGGCATGGTGTAGAGTGTGTGTGTGTGTGGACGGTGGGGTTATTTAGCGGGGGTTGACGAGCGTGAAAACCTGAGCCATCCTGGCTACCTGCTGTTTCCGAAGAGGGACGGGGGGCTTAAGGCCTTTTCTATTTGATTGTTAACAATGAGGGGATTTGCGATGTGTGTGTGACAACCATGGCAACTGAAGTGGAGTGCAGGCGGCCTTCGGGTGGAATTTTAGCTGGTGAGTGCTGTCATTGCAAAAAAACAAGACAACAAAACACTGAACAAAATGTTACCATCATCAGTTTGTATTTCCTCAAATAGTGGTGGCCTCGGTTCAAATAGACGCTGGGTGGGTTGTCCCCTTGAATAAATAAATGCCACACTTCAAATGGTAACAATAACAAAACTACTTGTATAACTGTGGAAACTGTTAGTCTTGGGAAATGTCATTATTGCATCTGTACGGCTGATGTGTGTACAATTAAAAGGCTTTTACCCTCAATAAAACACCTGCAGTTGAGTAAGGGGCATCCAAACAGAAACATTTGATTAAGTATATCTTCAGCTTTTATCCACCTAGTGTAAAAATGCGGTTCTTGTTGCCCTGTATTTTTTGAAAACGGTTTCCAGAGTGGGAAAATCTGAAAATGCAGACTTGTTGTTCCCGTGCAGACAGGCAATCTACTGCTTTATTAAAAAAAACATTGACGTCGCCGACCCGTCGTGAGCAAAAGTGAGCTTTGACGACAAGTCAAGATATCTGAATATTTTCCACAGTTATGACTCACCAGCTGACATTCTCCTAATATTTTTGTTGTCTTATTCTACAAAGTTCATAAGTCTAGATGAGCCTTGGAAAGCGGAAGATGCCGGACTTAAACGCATGTGTTTCTTCTTCTATAGTGTCACGTGGTTCTGTCTGTCTGGTTACAACACCACACGTACAGAAGTGTTCAAAATATCTAATCCAATGGCACTAACCAGATTAATGACTGTTATTAGTATACATGGCAAAAAAGTTAACAGTAGGTGCAGTAGATTCTCAGAAAACAAACAAGACCCAGCATTTATAATATGCACGCTCTTAAGCCTGCGCAATTGGACATTTACTTGAAAGGGGTAAAAAAAAAAAAAAATTGCACTGTGGCATTCAATCAGTGAAAAAAAAAAAAAAAAAAATTGCACTGTGGCATTCAATCAGTGATCAATTTTATAAAAAAAACAGGTGCGATTCAAGTGACCTCTATTTAAGGATAAAAGCAGCACTTGTTGAACATGCATTTCTGTTAGAAAGCCTCAGGAAAATCGGTTGTTCAAGACATTGTCAGAAGAACAGCATACTTTGATGAAAAAGTTGATTAAGCTAAAATGCTAAAACGATCTAAAAAAGCTTAAAATGGAGAGCAAAACCAGAGACACGTGGCAGAAAACGGAAGACAACTATCAAAATAGATGGAAGAATAACCAGAACGGCAAAGGCTCTGCTAATGATCAGCTCCAGGATGATCAAAGACAGTCTTGAGTTACCTGTAAGTACTGTGACAGTTAGAGGACATCTGTGTGAAGCTAATTCATTTACAAGAAATCTCCGCAAATTCCCTCTGTTTAAAAAAAGCATATACAAAAGAGGTTACAATTTGCCAAAGAACACATTAACTGGCCTAAAGATAAATGGAGGAACATTTTGTGGACTGATGAGAGTAAAATTGTTCTCTTTGGGTCCAAGGGCCACAGACAGTTTGTTAGACGACCCCCAAACTCTGAATTCAAGCCACAGTACAAAATGAAGACAGTAAAGCATAGCAGGGATCATGGATCAGTTTGCATATGTCAGATTACTTGAAGAGGTCATGTTGCCTTATGCTTAAGAGGAAATGCCCTTGAAATGGGTGTTTTTTTTTAACAAGATAATGACCCCAAACACACTAGTAAATGGGCAAAATCTTGTTTCCAAACAAACAAAATGAATGTTATGAAGTGGCCAGCCCAATCACCACCCTTAATCCAATCAAGAACTTGTGGGGTGACATCCAAAAAGGCTGTTTTTTAAGCAAACCAAGAGATGTTAATGAAAGTGGAATGTTGTTGAAGAATCTTGGACTGGAATAACAAGTTGGTTGACTCCATGCCACACATATGTGAAGCAGTTATAAAAAAAACTTTGCTCATACAACTAAATATTAGTTTAGCGATTGGCAAGTCCTAGACAAAAAAGTTTGTTCAAAATAGTTTTGAGTTTGTAAAGTCAACGGCATACACTGAACACATATTTTTCTGAACACACCCCTTTCAACTAATTGCCCAAATACACGGCCTTAACAGCATGCATATCACAAATGCTGGGTCTTTTTTGTTTCCTCTGAATCTACTGCACCTACTGGTACCTTGTTTGTCATGTAGCAATGAAAAAATACTAATAACAGTGATTAATTTGGTTAGTCACATTGAACTCCTATTATTTTGAACACTACTGTAACTGTGCCTTGTGCACCCAGTGATCTGTTCCCATCTGGATGCAATATATTTACTAAGGCGGCACAATGAAGATGTGACCTTTTTTTCAGACCACCAAAATAAAAAGGAAAGTTTCCGTGTGGACACGGCTTAAAACGCAATTGGTCTTCCACTATGTGAGGAAATAAAGTACATCAAAGATGGCTTCTCATTGCCCGCCCAAACATTTGGCACGTTTTATTCATAAATAATTGTGTCGGTTTTCACAGGCTTGTCTGCTTCCATGTGACACAATCATGGCACTGACCTGCAGTTAAAAGGCAAGAAGACATTCACCCTGAGGCCACGTGTCAGACACGATGATGAAATGAAGCACTATGAGTGATACGGTAAGAAATTGCGCACCAAAAACAACGGCATCGAGTGTAGCCCTGCAGAGGCACAAAACCCTTGAAAAAAATAAAGGCATGATTAAAAAAATGAGCAAACAGGAAATACTAAATGATTAGTGGATACTTCTATGCATTATGAAGGCATAAATGTGTTTCCCCAAGAGATGCTCAATGGAGGTATACTTTCATTGTGTGTTTTTGTGGTGCTGGCAGTGGTGGTGGTGTGTTAAGTCAGGGGAGGGCAAAGTACCTTGCCTTTTTTTCCTCCCTGTAATTAATGCCTTATTTTTTAGTTTCACTAGATTTGTTTCATTACATTTTGTACATCACAATATAGAAAAAAGGTATTTAGAAATTAAAATTAACTACTTGGATCTCTTCTAGCCACACACTAAAGTACTTTTGCCCTCCTTTTTAAAAAAGATTAATATTGCCGTGAATACATTATACTTTAAGCTAGCTCTTTTTTCAATCTTAATAAAAAAGAGCCCAAAACTTTGCCCACCCCCGCTTAAAAAAAAAAGTGTTAGATATAAATCCCTTGTGAATCGATGCTAAGTTCTGGCTTTTTCACTTTAACAATTGTCTCTTACAGGTCGAAAAAGTCTTATAGCCAAGGCATCGCACCAGCATTGTTCCTGACGTCTAAGGTAGCGTCTCAAGTCACCGGAGGTTGATGGCGAGGACCACCGTCGCGATGATGCCCAGCAGTATAAGGAAGGGCAGCCATGTTTTCAGGAAGCCTGCACAACTGCACCAGGTAAACAAGCACTATAACACGAGCTGTATTCTGCCATACTGCACGTTTTCCCCGTTGTGTACCTTTATAAGATAACTAAACAGCGTTGCGTAGTATGCAGTGCACTTATCCAACACTGTTACATTAGTGGTGCCCCCTCTTGGTCCCTCACCTGACATGTTTCCCATGGATTAGCACCAGGAGGCAAAGCTTGACCATGTTCCATGAGGTGCTGTTGTCATACCGCATCAGATTTAGAGCCATAGCAACGTGCGAGTGGCAGTTGTCACAGCACAGGTTGTGCTGAAAACACAACAAAACTGTAAATTCTGTTTTCTCTTCATTACAACAAAAAGAGCTCACCATCCTGTGCTTGTACTCCTCTGAAGCGTCATGCACAGCAGTATCCCAGGCATTAGAGCCACTTGCATAGACTTTGCTAACGTCAAGCATCCAGTATCTTGAATGACAAACAATAAGGGACACTTGGGTCATACATATCGGAGTTAATCAGAATATCACATTTACTCACTTTGTGGGTTTACCGAAAGCCATGTTGTCCTCCTTCAGAACAACAACAAAAAGCAATAAGGTTATTCACCATGCCGTACAAGAGGAATAATCATTTTAAATAGGCTTTATGGCATTACTTACTGAAACAAAATAGGGTCCAGCAAAGTCTCGGATAATTCCAGAGGAGGTGCATATGCCCATGTGTCCAATAATTGGAAATAACCATCTAGCAAAACACAGTTCATCTTAGATTTGACTGTGACTATATAAAATCATAATCTGTAAAAGTAGGCTATTACCAAAACAAACAAATGGTTTGACAAGGTCATTCATGGAGCTATACTTCTTCATGTTCTTTATTGGTGGCTGTCACACAACTTATTCTGTGCATTACCGCCAAGGTCTGATAAGGAGTGTGGATCGAGGTGCTAAAAATCCCAAATCAAAATTAGTAAAAATATATATAATAGAAACAATATATCATTTGATCTAAATCTGTCCTCCTCAAGAACTTATCTATGTCCCTAAACCCTAAATGCATTGAATGTAATTACAGAATATCCTCAACTATCATCCTAAAATGATCTTCTTCATTTTGCCTCTTTCAGTATTATATTTACTACAGTCAATTAATACATTCTCTGTTTGCTGTTTCCTTGTAGCAGTCACACAAGCCTGTACTGTTTCCATAAGTATGCTCAAACCTCATTCTCGTTCAAAAATCTGGAAGTTATTGGAAGGTGTAAAACGTGAACAATATTTACATTTCGTCACACAAAAACATGCAGTAACTCTTTTGCACAAAATCATTACGACCAAACTTGTCTGTGTTGCTTTTACCCATGATTCCAGTTATTGAGTGTCTTGTTGTCCCCCGTTATTTAACATCCGGATATACTTATTTCGATGTATTTTATCCCCCCGTGTCACTTCTCTACACGCGTAAAAGACATTATGATATTAGATATTAGGATGGACGTAAATTAGCCAGCAGCCGGGTTGTGTTGTACGTCGGACCGCTAGCTAGCTGAGCTAACATCAGGCTGTCACTTCCTTACTCCCACATCCGGGTGTTTCGAGTCAGTGGTGGGCAACTCACGACAACACGGGTATGGGCGTCCAAACGATGCAGTGAGGGTAGCGACTGGCCTCGGGGTTGATTTTCTCCGACGCTATGTGATAGTTTTTCATGGTTTCTTTCCCGTCAACATCCGCCATCCCCAGCGTCGAGAAATTCAACTTCATCCGTCTCACGGCACAGTCAAGTCAGACGAAACATAAACCAAGCGGAGACGCTTCCATTCGGGAATATGAACTTCAAAATAAAACACACGTGTCGTGTTCGTTCATTCATTCATGCATTTTCTAAGCCGCTTTTATCCTCATTAGGGTCGCGGGTATGCTGGAGCCTATCCCAGCTGGCTTTACACCCTGGACTGGTCGCCAGTCAATCGCAGGGCACATATAGACAAACAAACATTCACACTCACATTCACACCTATGGACAATTTAGAGTCGCCAATGAAGCTAACATGCATGTTTTTGGAATGTGGGAGGAAACCGGAGTACCCGGAGAAAACCCACACACACACGGGGAGATGCTGATTATAAACGTGATAAAGATTTAGTACCGCTTATCCTCATTGATTACATTTTCCTCCATGTCTTATCTATTTTATGAGGCTAAGAAAGGCTTGTTAAAGTTTGGTATATGGGATTTATCTCACTCTGCCAGTTGAGAATGCTGTTTTATTTTGAAAGACGTAGTCGGAAGTTGGAATCCTAGTCAACACAGCATAACTTGTTTTGGTTTTGTCAGCCGCAACAAAGCACCTTCTGGTGTCGTTATTGTTTCCATTAAACGAGCCATTTCATTTGTGTAACCACCATTTTATTTGAAAATGTACTCAGTATATTAACATGTCTGTCAAAATAAAGTTAGAGTGTGTGACGTCAAAAGCACCTACGTTTGGTTTGGTTGGTTTAACTGGAGTCACATGGCACTGATATATTGTGGCTCTCTCTCTCTCTCATGGTTGGAAAACCTTATTATTTTCAAGAGCAACTATAATCTGTGACTGTAATTATAAGTTTGAACTGTTTAACCATTGATATTATCTACATTTTCTCCCCAAAATACTTAAACAGCAAAAAAGGAGCAGCTCAATACAGTGCGGGTAGAAAGTTGCAACTGAAGCGTTATCTTATGTTACAACTGGAAACAAAGGCGTGCCCATGGGACACGCCGAGGCCCCACGTACTCCATCCCGGCTCCCATTAGATGTGAGAGGTGATATATTGTACGAAAAGCAAAAACAAACTGCTCAGCAAAAAGAGGCAGACATTAATAAGTGAAGTCACACTGGCCTCCACATAGGAGAGCTCAGGGGAATTCCCCAGCAAAATGCCACCTCGATATGTGACTGAGCCATTCAAGGCAATTAGGGTGGAAGATGTGCTGCTAGGGTGAACATCCTTTTCCCAGTCAAAGCTTTGCAAAGGGAAATGTCAGGTGTCTCCTTGTTTAAAATGAAACACAATTTGGGAATATACGAGTAGACTTAGAACAGAAGAGTAAAGAAAAGAAAAGTTGTGCTGTTGTTGGGAGAAGGTTTCCCACCAGAGCAGCACAACATTGTGGTGTCAAGTACTTGGCATTAAAGCCTAACTATTTGGAATAAGGATTTAATATTTTCTACGCTTGCTCTTTAAGACCATAGAGGACAGCGAGAGGTCGTAACCTTATTAGCCTTCATTTTCATATATTCCTCAGGAAATGTAAAACTCTACACAAAACAGCCACATTTACATGTCCTAACTTCATTTACATGTCATAGACTTTTTTGTTGTTGTTGCATAATTGCATGTTTAAGGGCATTCATCTTTGCGTTCATTATGTACACGTGCACAATCTACTGAGAGCCACAAACAAGTTGAAGCCTTACATCTAGGCCTCAATACCTAAATGACATGGCCGGAAAAGCCCGTCTGTGACTAACTGCTGTCAGTGCTGTCACTTTGAAATAATGCAGTCAAAACCGACACCTACACAGTAAACTATGCGTGAGTACTACTCTAAATAACTGTGTTTCTGTCAGGTTTGTTGTTGTTTATCTTGTCTTCTGCGAGAAAAGTACTTAATAAAGAATATACAGTATGTAAACAGACATTTTTTTGGATGTATTTATTGTCAAGCCCTTTTTAGGGTAAATCTTAGGTAATTATTGTTGAAAAGTTTTTTATGTGTAAATATTTATATATCCAAATATGAAATTGTCAAATAACAAATGTGTTTCATACAAAAGAAACATACGCCTATCATTAATTAACAACAGCAAACAGGAAAATCAAGCCATTCTCTTTAAAGGGAAGCTGCACCTATAATTTCAGTGTAAATGATGGTAGTTTAAAACTAAAACCAAAGAATGGCAGTATGGTCGTTTTTTTGATATAATAGTGCAATACTGCATGCAATAAAGGATAGAATAATGAGGTTTTGTCAATGTGAACAACCCCCCCGCACACTAAAATTCAGACTTGTGCTTTTATTTTCTAAGACATTGCGCCATACTTCCGGTTTATTTCCCTTCAGGAACTTGACCTTCCGTAGAACTCATCTGTTGCATAGTTCTCTTCTGGGCGAGGAAGCGCAAGCAGGAGGTTTTTTCCTGCTACGGCAAGAGCAAGAAACACGGCCAACACGGTGAGAAAAATGCTGTCATCGATGAAACATTGTCTTACGAATAGTTCCGAAAGTGTGAAAGTACTTTTCTGATTTTTCTTCTCACTACTCGAATGGGCACGTCTCTCGTATGATCGTAATTGTTCAACAAGTCTTCCCACCAGGAAAACTTTGAACTACTTTTCCTTACAACGACAGTGTGATTTAGTTTAGCATCTATATTTGAAACTTTTAAAAAGCAATATAAAGCACAACGTGCTCCAGTCTGTCCTTCAATTCATCTTCTGTCTCGCGTGCAGGGGGTGGAGTCAGTGTGACGTCACGTTAAGGTATGTGCATACCCATTGAAGTGAAAAATTCTTACGATTCAATAGTGAGAAACAATAATTTATTATTCAAACATTTTAGAAACTAAATAACAAATTAATCCAATGCAACAAGTGTATTTAAATCAATTCACAAACTATTATTTATATTAAATATATAACATATTATTTCAATATATTTGTATTATTATATATTATTTAATTTGTTGTAATGTCATGTTTAGTTTATTTTGTAAATGTAAGATTTTTTAAAATTACAAACTAACTTGTAAAAGTAAATAATAAACTATAATAATATGATATGTATACAGTATGTACATACAGATATACATACATATTTACATGTACAGTATATTCATTCATTCATTCATTCATTTTCTATGCCGCTTATCCTCATTAGGGTCGCAGGGATGCTGGAGTCTATCCCAGCCGACTTTGGGCGAGAGGCGGGGTACACCCTGGACTGGTCGCCAGCCAATCGCAGGGCACATATAGACAAACAAACATTCACACTCACATTCCTACTCTAATGGACAATTTAGAGTCGCCAATTAACCTAATTTTTGGAATGTGGGAGGAAACCGGAGTACCCGCAGAAAACCCACGCACGCACGGGGAGAACATGCAAACTCCACACAGAGATACCCAGTGGAGATTTGAACCCTGAACCTCCTGACTGTGAGGCCAATGTGCTACCCACTCGGCCATCGTGCGGCGCCGTGTACAGTATATTGTACAGTAAATAATAAAGTAAGTGAGGGTGTGCTGAGAACATCTCGCAGAATCTCCCGTTTATTGAGTCTTCAACTCACACCTCCGGCAGAGCTTCGCCTGCATCCCGGAGGAGTACGAATGGGCCGTACTACATGCTTCCATTGCTGAGGCAGCCAGTCGCAAGTGGTCGGTGCCAGTCGTGGTGGCAAGACCCGAACCCGATGATGGACACTAGAGTTTAGGGCTGGCGTCAAGCTGAAGAAAGAGTCCTATCGAGCGTGGATGGCTTGCAGGACTCCCGAAGCAGCTAAGAGGTACCGGCAGGCCACGTAGTACGCAGATTCGTCGGTGGTTGAGGAAAAAACTTGGGTGCGGGACTTTTGGTCGGCCTTGAAGAGGTTGAGGTTCTGGCAAACGGTCCGACACCTCAGAAAGAGGAAGCAGTCCCCACTTGGGGGCCGGCTGACCTCGACTGAGGATATAGTCGGTTGATGGAAGGAATACTTTGAAGCCCTTCTCAATCCCACTGATGTACTTTCCATAGAGGAAGCAGAGTCTGAGGACACGAACGCGAACAGTTCTATCACTGTGGCTGAGATAATAGTCAAAACACTCCCCAGTGGCAAGGCTTTGGGGTTGGACCAGATTCGCCCTGAGTTCCTCAAGGCTCTGGATTTTGGGGGACTTTTTTGACTGATACGTCTCTTCAACATGCAAGTCGGGAACATCACCTCTGTAGAGGGATCGCACTCCTCAGACTCCCTGGGAAAGTCTATTCCAGGGCCCTGGAGAGAGCACAATTATTAGTCAAACCTTTGTTACAGGAGGTGCAATGTTGTTTTCATCCTGGTCAAAGAACACTACACCAACTCTAGGGAGGGCATGAGGGAGTTTGCCCAACCAGTCTACATGTGTTTTGTGGTGTCCTGTCGGGGGTGCTTCGGAGTTGGTGTGCCATTCGGTCCTTGTACAACTGGAGCAGGAGTCTGGTTTGCATTGCCAGCAGTAAGTTGAGCATGTTTCCGGTGAATGTTGGCTTCCGCCAAGGCTGCCTTTTATCACTGATTTTGTTTATAACTTTCATGGCGCAGTCAAGGCATAGAGAGGATGTAGTTTGGTGGCCTTAGGAACTCGTCTCTGCTATCTGCAGACCATGTGGTCCTGATGGCCTCATCAGGCTGATGACCTTCAGCATTTGCTGGAGCAGTTTGCAGCTGAGTGTGAAGCTTCTGGGATGAGACTCAACACTTCTAAATCCGAGGCCGTGGTTCAGAGTCAAGCCGCTGCTCCTTCACATCGAGAGGAGCCAGTTGAGGTGACTTGGGAATCCTCCTTCCTGGTGAGGTGTTCTGGGCATGCCCAGCCGGGAGAAGGCTCTGGGGAAGACCTAGGACATGCTGGAGGGATTCTGTCTCTCACCTGGCCTGGGAAAGCCTTGGTGTCCTCCCGGTGGAGCTGGAAGAGGTGGGCGGAGACCGGGAAGTCTGGGGTTCCCTACTGAAACTGCTGCCCCCGCGACCCGGACCCGCATAAGCATAGGAAAATGTAATGGAGGAGAATGGAATAATAAAGTTAAAAATACTGTACTTATATTTGTGACTTAATTTAGGTAAATGCCAAAATATCTAACTGTGTGATGCGCCCACTTTTGCAAACTGCAACCAAAATAATAAACAAATGACGTTAATACCTCTGTGATAGTGTCAATGACATATTTTTCCAGTCCTGTCTGCAGCAACTTCCCCAACTCCACTTCATGCCGCCATGACGACCATTGTGATGGACAGAATCGGCCGCCTTTTCATCAGCCTGCAGCAGATCGAGCAGGTCCCTCGCATGCTGACCGAGGCGGCGCCGTCCATCCCCGGCACAGTGCGGGACACCGAGGTCCCTCAGTTCTTCCGGGAGCGCTTCATCTGCACAGGCTACCGTCCTCTCCATCAGCGGTGGCGCTACTACTTCCTGTCCATTTTCCAGCGTCACAACGAAACGGTCAACATCTGGACTCACCTGCTGGCCCTCTTGGTTGTTTTGGTGAAGCTGTGCCAACTGGCCGAGACGGTGGACTTTTCAGGGGATCGTCACTCATGGCCGCTGTTGGTCCTCATCGTGTCAGCTATCAACTACACGTCTTTGAGCGTGATGGCTCACCTGCTCGGCGGTAAGTCGGAGCTGTGTCACTACGCCTTCTTCTTCCTGGACTACGTAGGGGTGGCGCAGTACCAGTATGGAAGTGTTGTGGTGCACTATTACTACACCATAGAGGAAGACTTCTACTCGCGAGTGCACGCTATCTTCATCCCTGTGGCGATGCTGCTCAGCTGGTGCTCGTGCCTGGGCTGCTGCTACGGTAAATATTGTAACCACTTCTTCCCTGCTTGGGTGCGTAAAGTGGGCCAGGTGACGCCATCCTCCCTCGCCTACATGTGGGACGTCAGCCCTGTCATGCACAGGCTCTTCTTCAAGCCCGGGGGTCTAGACGACCCCGCCGCCATCTACCACCTCGGCCACATCGGCTTCTTCATTGGCTGTGCCTTTTTCTTCGCCTTCCCCTTGCTGGAGCGCTGCCTGCCCGGCCGCTGCGACATCTTGGGGCAAAGCCATCAGCTTTTCCACGTGCTGCTCTCCTGCTGCACCATGTTTCAGATCCACGCCTCCCACCTAGACTACGTGGGCCGCAGGGAGCTGTACGAGCGGCTACACGGTAGCGGCGACGCTGCTCTCCTGGTGAGCCTCTACGTGCTTGCGGTGCTCGTGTGCCTGCTCATCGCTGCTTTTATGCTGAAGAAAGCCAAAAGCTTGCTTGATCGCCAGGCCAAGTTGAAATGAAAGATGAGTTGCATTACAGATGTTTAGGGAAAGTGCCTTATATTGCACTTAAATGACATTTTTTTAAGAGCAGCATTATTTTGTGTGAATAGTATTATGTGTGCAATCATTAAGTACACCCGCACATGATCCACGTGTCTACCTTTACAAAGTAACATTAACATTCCAGTTAAGCACTGTGAAACACAATTACATCAAACTACAGTAATGTAAAACTACTCACCCTCTCTCGACATTGTCATCCAGAGGTGTTTTATTGGGATTGCAGAAAGTGCAGTGTGTCTGTCATCAACTCTAGTTGTCATTTTTTGTTCTATGGTTATCATCGCACTTGTGGGTTCGAACTCTGTAGATGCCAAGCGACATGATGATGGTTTGAACTGAAAGTTGTAGTTGTATTTCAAACCAACATGCTTTGTAATGGCAGACTTCCTGATGCAGCTCTTTGTTGGATCTTATTAGATGCACTTAATAATGTGGCTGCTGTGTGCCTGTTGACACAGTACTTCTTTTACACTACTTGTATTAAATTATATTGTTCTTATTTAAAGTTACTTGGACCAGAATTGTCAGATGGTAGATGACAGTAACATTAAGACTACTGCACTTATGATGGGACCTAATGTTTAATTATAGCGTTGTTAAGGTGCCAGAAAGTGGGACCCTATGTTCTTCATAGTACAGGTACTTTTACATGAATTTTAATATATGCTTTGGATCTTAATGTTCTGAAAGGGATTGCTCATATATTAATGCTGTAGTATTTTGATGTGCCTTTTAATTGGGGAATATTAAATGCCATAAAGAGTAAAGAAATAAGCGTGTGGGGGTCTATTTTACAGCTGGGTTCATTGTGCAAAAGTCTGTTCTGTGACAAAGTTGCAAACATGAGAGCTTGCAAAGCAACTATTTTTGTGTTTTTATACTTGAGTGCCAATTTGTTATGTTATGTAACAGTATATCCCCCTGGCTCTTGCAAAAGCACCAGTGTATATTTTACCAAATGTGATTTGAATGCCTCCACTGTTTTATAACATCTAAACCTGCCTTGCAGTCTCTCATGTTGACTTTTGTTACAGCAACACCTTCTTTGTTGTGGTAAAACTCGCCAGAATCGGTGAAATAACTATCATATTTACGTACCCTTTGAGGGCAATTCTCATGACATTTAGTGATGGGGCTGTGCAATAAGAGGTTTAAAAAAATGCACGTTATGCATATAATCGATGCAATACGTGCAGCGCAGAGAGCACGCACGGGAAATCTGATTGGCTGCCTCTTGATGGAGGCCTCACACGGCTTGTTTGGTCTCCATAGCAGCCTTTTAAGCCAATGTTCCAGCCTGCAGGACCCTAATCTGCTATTTGCATATGGATACGCTGCCATGTTTTAGTGATTAGCACTAATGTGTTAATGTCTACCTATTTTCACAGAGTGTACCCCTGAGCTAGGACACTTAATTGGGAAGATAATAAATGTGTTTATTGTTTACTTGTGAGAAATGTGGCATTGGGTGATGCTTTTTGTGTAAATTAACACTTATGTCTGAATTATGAAGGCATTGCTGTGTGATTCCATGTTCAAGTTTGTTTGTTGTGCCACCTTGGGCGACCTGCTGTGCCTCTGTGCTGCCCACTAGTGGCGATGATGTTCACAACACCGTGCATTTGACCTAAATAAAAGCCTGGGAGACAACTTGGTCGAGTTTATTCCCAACCTCACTTGTTCAGACGCTGTTCGGATCCACTCATTTCAGCACCAGTGATGTTGGACTCTCCAGCAACCGCCCATTCCTGGCAATGAACTCCCAATTAATGAAATGTCATCACACGTCATCAGACTTAATGAAGCTGCACACTTGGCATCAACGCCTCGCCGCGCTGCCGATTTGCACCATTGAATCGCTGCTTCTTCCACTGCAGGATCTCTGCTGGTGTTCAAACGGCATCGGCGTGGCAGGTAATTACACAGCGCTGATACTTTTGTCCAGCAAACTCTCACTGTGGCTTTTATTTTGAAAGTCCCCCCGGTGCACGTCATTGGAGAGCAGGCACGCAAAGAGAAGCGGAGGAGAAGACGCACAGGGACCAAAAAAATGGGGATTAAACTATACTACACCACCGTTACCGCCTCACGGACGGTGAGTCCTTTCGCTTGGCGCCGTTGTTGTCGTGTTTTCCCCGCGTGCGTGTGTTTTGCGTTGCACGCTAACAGTAGCGAGCCCGGGCTCCAGACACACCCCGCGGCCCCTCTTGCTTGCCGGCTGCCCGCTGACCGGCGGCTCGGTGGGCCCTCGGTAGTAGCATTGTTAGCTTGTCACGACAATTAATGGAAAAAAGTCAACCATAACGTGAGTTTTGTTGCAGGGACACCTACAAGAGTTCCACTGACAGGGGCCCCCTTACTGGGCCACCTCCTGAAATGCTCTCTTTAGCTCCATATACGTTTATTTTATTATTAATTAACATTTTCCGGCGTTGCACTGCACTTCAATGTATTAATTACGACGGAATGCCCTTTGTGCATACACTTTATTCAGTAGTTTGCCTCCTTTTTTGTGCATAGTTCTGTCACAGTTACAGTTAGTGCTGCTTGGGTGTGGTCAACCCAACTTCCTGTCTGAGATAGCAGAAGTAAAAAACAAAAAAAAAAAACAAACCCCCCCACCACCACTACTTCCTCCCAGTACTGCTGGTGTGTTAACCATAAGTAAATCTCACGTGCCTTCAACTCACATTCCAGGTTGATTTGGATTCTGTGGTTGCAGGTGAAGTCCCAGCAGGCCGAAGTGATGCGCATCCTGGACAGCAAGAGCATCCAGTACGAGCTCATCGACATCTCCGTGGGCGGCGAGCTGCGCGACGAGATGAGAAGCAAAGCAGGAAACCCTGCGGCTGTTCCTCCGCAGCTTTTCAACGAAGACCAGTACTGTGGGGTGAGGATGTTGACTATTTGTACTTTTCCACAGCACGGTACGTACTAGAAGCGGGTTCTTTGGCAACATAGAACGTGGCCGCTGCTTTAGACAGTGTTGTTACTGCAGCGTTCCTTACTTTTTGCCATATTTCAAGTCTTTTTACTTATTTCCACTATGCGAGATGTTACGCTTCAATGTTGCTTGAGAATGGGATTTGACTTTTTCAAGTCTTTCTATTTCTGGAGTGCTTGCATTCGTTATTAGACAGGCGTGAATACACCTGGAGGGTTGATTGGATTATTTTTAGTTGTTCTGTTTCTTTCTATTGTGCACATTAGAGGTTATCATTCTTAACACCTGGCAGGAGGAACCTTTGCATTATTTATGTCTACGTAAATCCTGTCTACTGAAATCGGATCGAGTGCGCCCAAAGTACCGCACGGATTGCCGAGTGTGAGTGCGCCCTTCGTCTCTGCTTCGCTGCGGCGGCGTGTTTTTTTGGTGCCCTGCATCTCCTCTTGGATAAAATGAGTTTAGCGTGGTTTTGTCAGTTTCTACTTAGATCAACCTCTTCCTGTTTCCCTCTACAGGATTATGAGATGTTCTCCGAGGCGGTGGAGGGCGACACGGTGGACCAATTCCTGAAGCTGGCGTGAAGAACGTCTCCATCTCATTCCGTCAACCACACTGACACCACTTTCATATCGCCGTCATGAAGAATGCCAAATAACCTGAGTACACGCCTTCCCTTGCTACCTTGCTTCTCTCCTAACACTGCTTTCCCGTCTTTGTCCACTAGGAGGAAGTGTGGTGTCTCAATGTTGGAATTAGGTCGACCAAGCAGAGTTTCAATTATTTCAATTAATCCACTTCATGACCACATTGAACTGTCACTATCATCACTCAGTCTTAATGATTACGTCTTCTTTGAGCCTTCGCCTTCCCATGTTTCACTCTCACACCGCTTGTCATTATCCTCACGGTAGTAGCATCCTATATGACAACGTTAGCCTCTTTGTTTAGTGTCCCTGCTCTTTCTACCAAGTGTTTTCAGGGGATTTGGCATTTTGCTGTGTAAGTGTTGACAAGGCAATGACTGAATTTAAGCCTAAAGATCATTTGCTCAGCGTTCCTGCTAACCACTTGAGGGTCCAACAGAGTGTGAGGAAAAAGAATAGAAGCATTTCAGAGTGTCACATTTGGTGCCAATATGTAGTCACAGCACTTACCTGCCTGCTATTTCTTTTAATAACGCTTTGTATTGTGGACCGACAGGACCAAAAAGACACCAGGCAACAAAGTGACATGTAGCTTCTTCTTCGGTCCGTAATGGGACTTTATGCACTGAAACAATTAAAGAGTACAAAGTACAACAATGGTGTGTTTTCATGGACCTGACTCTAGGAGGACTCACTCACACAGGGGACATAAGAAGGCTTCAGTCATTATTCATTTTTGTATTTCCATTGATTACGTTGATTTACCTCAACATGATTTTTGCCTCTACGGATCAATGACAGCCTGTATTCTTCACAATGTTTGTGCACGGTTTTGTATATCTCTCTATGTGGCTGTATCTCTGTAGTATATATAAATGTACCATTATCAAAATCATGTTTTTACACATTCCATATCTCTGAGCTCTGGCTTTGTTTCTGGACTGATTCCCCTTGGCCAAAAGAAGACGAAAATAGGGAATAAACCGCTGTTGTCTTCCAAGAAGATTGTGATATGTGATGTATGGGTTGCAAATTAAAAATGGAGTAGAATCAACCTCTTTGGAGTTGTTTTCTTTGTCTAGTGTTCCGTTTAGGCGGCATTGTGTATGTATTGTATTATGACTCATGTTATGAAAAACACTAATGAAAGTTGTAGTTAAATGGCCAGAAATTGTGTTTTACTGGGCCAAAAAAGAAAATCACACTAAGTATTGGTGTTAGTGTTTTTGTATCTAGTCAAAAATTTTGGTTTTGCCCGTCACTACTTTGAATACCTAGAAAACTCTTGGCCATTCACACCAAAACATCAACATAAATTTAAAAAATGTATTAGTAAGACGAATAATAGGATGGGCTACTGCCACTTTCTTTGCAGGCCCATAATTAAAGGAACAAAAAAATTCCAGTCTAGACACTTGGCTATTGGCCCATCTCGGTTCTGCCCGCTTGTTTCACCGGCACCTCCCAGACAGGCGGTGCAGCTGTGATTGGCCAAGTACCGCCCCGCACTCAGCAAGCGACCAGGAACCGGTGTGAGCTTAATTGGCGAGAAATGGCGCTGTCTCAAGGAACAAAGAGAAAAGTTTGCTATTACTATGACGGTAAATATCCATTTTGTGCTTCCTCGAAGAAATGCAGCGGCGTCGGCATGCCGTTGATGCTATTAAATGTACGTCCCACGAAAGTCCACCGCACACCGGTCGAGCTAACCAGCTTTAGCCACTGGCGGCTAACTAACTAGTCGCCTGCTAAGCTAGAATAGCTACTATCTGGAACCGACACGACATAGTATTGTGTGCTCAAACTAATTCAATTCCCACAACCACTTTATCTCGGTAAAACAGTTGCTCTTGGTACCAATTTGTGTTTTATTGGTCACCGTGAGTTTGGCAATTATGCCAGTCAGCTAGGAAACGCTAGTAACATCGATGGCGTATTGATTAGCTAGAACTCGCCTGGCAAATATGGCGGCCGTCGTGAGTATTCCACGACCCTAAACGAGCACGCATCCGGTTATTTGAATGAAAAGTGTGCTTATTGACCTGGCTGAGGGACTGACTAGGGAACTTGGTCCTCGCCCTCCTCTTTTCCTCCTAAATTAGCATGCACATTGTGTGTTTTTGTGTGTAGGTGATGTAGGCAACTACTACTACGGCCAGGGCCACCCTATGAAGCCCCACAGGATCCGCATGACACACAACCTCCTCCTCAACTATGGTCTCTACAGGAAGATGGAGATCTACGTGAGTAGTACATCTTCTTTTCCACCGCATCAGCACTTGATATTCAAGTAACAGTTGTGTGTGTGTGTGTGTGTGTGTGTGTGTGTGCGTGCGTGCGCGCATTTGCAGAGGCCACACAAAGCCAGCAGTGAGGAGATGACGAAATACCACAGTGACGACTACATCAAGTTCCTCAGGTCCATCCGACCGGACAACATGTCCGAACACAGCAAACAGATGCAGAGATGTGTGTCATCAGAGATTGTTTATTCACAAATAATGTCAACGTGAAAGCACTTTACTCTCCTACTTTTCCATGCAGTCAATGTCGGAGAGGACTGTCCCGTGTTTGACGGCCTGTTTGAGTTCTGCCAGCTCTCCACAGGCGGCTCCGTTGGTGTGTTGGAAAACAATAACATCTAAACGCTTGACTTTATTCGTTTTAAATCTGAAGACTTGTCCACTTAGCTGGAGGGGTAAAGCTAAACAAGCAGCAGACTGACATCGCCGTCAACTGGGCGGGAGGACTGCATCATGCCAAAAAATCGGAAGCCTCCGGTTTCTGCTACGTCAACGACATCGTCCTCGCCATCCTGGAGCTGCTCAAGTAAGCAATTGCACATGAACAAACATATTTTATAAATATTTAACTCGGCGTGCCATTTGTGCAGGTACCACCAGCGAGTACTGTACATCGACATCGACATCCATCATGGCGACGGCGTGGAGGAGGCTTTCTACACCACTGACAGAGTCATGACCGTTTCCTTCCACAAGTACGGCGAGTACTTCCCAGGCACCGGAGATTTGAGAGTAAGTTGACGCTTTATTGTTGTCTCACACACAAGATTAAAAACGTGTGTTTGTTGTGAGCAGGACATCGGCGCCGGGAAAGGGAAGTACTACGCCGTGAGCTACCCGCTCAGAGACGGCATTGACGACGAATCCTACGAAGCCATCTTTAAACCTGTGAGTGCTTTTGCTGTGTAGTAGGAATGGTTAAAGCACATGTGTCAGACTCGTGCCCTAGAGGGCCGAGACACTGCAGGTTTTCTCTCCAACTGGATTCTCCAGAAGGTGATTTTAATTGATGAGCTCTTTCCCTCAAATTGAAGGTGGTGTTGATCATTCAAAACACCTGCTGTAGTGACCGGCTAAAAAGAAAACCTGCTGTGTCTCGGCCCCCTGTGGCACAAGTTTGACACCCCTGGGTTAAAGAAACTAAAATACAAACACAAAACATTCAAACCCTAAACTGTAGTATGCTATGCTGGTCACTAGGTGTCTGTAATGTTACTGTAAAGTGTTGTGAGGCACACAAGATCACTGGAACAACAGGCTTTTGCTGCAGGTTTGAGTGATCTCAGGGCTGCTGTTGCTGTCAAAGCCCAGGCCAAGCTAAATTTGGTTAGGAATCCCCAACGTCACTTCCTGTGAGGCCGCCACTCAGCTCCCCTAGGGATCACATTCATAGCAACACATACAAGCACGAGTCTTATTTACTAATTTTATGTTTAATATATTGGGTAGTAGGAGTATATATGTGATATAGGGGTGTTATTTCATGTCTGGAGGGCTTTAAACGTATTTAGAAGGAACCAGTTCACCACGATTAATGAGGGATTACCGTGCATCATGTGATGTTAAAAATGCTGTCCTACTGAGACGTGTTTAAAGTTATTAGTAAACAGTTTTTGCATTGTTTTGTTAGATCATGGCTAAAGTGATGGAGATGTACCAGCCAAGTGCGGTGGTGCTGCAGTGTGGCGCTGATTCACTATCAGGAGACAGACTGGGCTGCTTCAACCTCACCATTAAAGGTAGCAGCCTCCCTCCATTGGCTTAAAACAACACATTAAGTCATCATATATTGCATGATAACGTCATAATGCAGATAACCGTAAAAGTGAGATGACATAAATGAAAGGTAACAAACATTTACAATATAATTTCTACAGCTGTACAACTGTAAGTCGCATTTCCTCTTGAGGTGTGACTTAATTTGTTTCCCTGCTACACTATGGGCAAAATTAACAATTGTTTCATTATTTCATTAAAATGTATTACTGTAATTTCAGGGAAACGGTGTAGCTACGTGTTGAGAGAAAATCTGATGTTGGCTCCAAAACAGACGAGACAACACAAGTTCTTTGAGAAAAACAAGGGCTACAATTGAATTAAATGTTCATGCGGGGAAACAAATCAATACAACCTAAAACGGTTTCTAGAGAGAATGTCTGACTGGTTATTCTAAAATGTAGGTAATACCAGAAATTAAATATAAGTGGGGCAGAGACGATGACGGGCAGACTCGCATGCCCAGAAATCCCTAGGCTATTCCCAAATTCAATTTTTTTCATTTTAATTTTTTAGAATTAGGCTTTTTACATTTTACTTATTTTCTACCAGCAGAGAGTTTGTGATTTTTGGGTTAATTAAATGCAAAAATCCTTACATTTACTGATGCAATACCAGCCCCTGTCGCACACACTAGCATGCTAAACTAAGCTATCCCGGCTAGCTTCCATTCACGCTCCATCAAGGGAGATTGGCCAACTTTTTCCAGTGTTTATTGACATTTCAACATGTAATGTAGCCGCAACGGGGCACAAGCCAATGTCTTATTGTGCCGGTCCCAAGCCCGGATAAATACAGAGGGTTGTGTCAGGAAGGGCATCCGACGTAAAACTTTGCCAAACCAGAACATGCAAATCAGACAAATAACTTCCATACCGGATCGAATGTGGCCCGGGTTAACGCCCACCACCGGTGCTGTTCACCGACAGGGTGCTGGTGGAAACTGGATTACTGTTGGCCGAAGGAGAGTAGGAAGGTGTGTCCGTAGGAGGAGAGAGAAGAGGAATACTAAGAGTTGGGACTTTGAATGTTGGAACTATGACAGGAAAAGGTAGAGAATTAGTTGACATGATGCAGAGAAGGAACATAAACCCCATTCCTATTCCAGTGTGTTTTAATATATATGTTTGTGTTGCTGTTTCCTTTTAAAAAGAGTTGATGAATTTATGCCCAAAACATGCAGCCAATTAGTTCCACATTTTGTGTGTCCAGGAGACCAAGGCTAGAAGATTAGGAGCAGGGTTCAAGCTGTTCTATCATGGTGTAGATAGGAAGAGAAATGGAGTAGGGGTGATTTTGAAGGACGAGTTTGCTAGCAACGTCCTGGAGGTAAAAAGAGTGTCAGAGTGATGAGCCTGAAGCTAGAAATCGAAGGTGTAATGTTCAGTGTTGTTAGTGGGTATGCTCCACAGGTAGAATGTGAGATGAAGAAGAAAGAGAAATTCTGGTCAGACCTGGATGAAGTGATGCAGAACATCCCCAGAAGTGAGGGAGTTGTCATTGGTGCTGACTTCAATGGGCATGTTGGTGCAGGAAACAGAGATGAGGTGGTGATGGGCAAGTTTGGTATCCAGGAGAGGAACGCAGAAGGACAGATTGTGGTCGACCTCGCAAAAAGGATGGAAATGGCTGTAGTGAATACTTTCTTCCAGAAGAGACAGGAACATACAAGAGTGGAGGTAGGAGCACACAGGTAGACTACATCTTGTGTAGAAGGTGCAACCTGAAGGTCAGTGACTGCAAAGCAGTGGTAGGTGAGTGTAGCCACATAGCATAGGATGGTGGTGTGTAGGTTGACTCTAGTGGTGAGAAGGATGAAGAGGGTAAAGGCAGAGCAGAGGACGAAATGGTGGAAGCTGAAAAAGGAGTGTTGCGTGAATTTTAGGAAGGAGTTGAAAAAGGCTATGGGTGGCCAGGATTTCCTTCCAGATGACTGGACAACTACAGCTACTGTGGTAAGGAGACCGGTAGGAGAGTACTTGGTGTGTCATCTGGAAGGAAAGTAGATAAGGAGACTTGGTGGTGGAATGAGGAGGTGCAGGAGTGTATACAGAGTAAGAGGTTAGCTAAGAAGAAGTGGGACACAGAGGACTGAAGAGAGTAGACAGGAGTACAGAGAGATGCAGCGTAAGGTGAAAGTAAAGGTGGCAAAGGCCAAACAAGGGGCTTATGATGACTTGTATGCTAGGTTGGACAGCAAGGAGGGAGAGAAAGATCTATACAGGTTGGCAAGGCAGAGGGACAGAGATGGGAAGGACGTGAAGCAGGTTAGGGTGATGAAGGATAGGGATGGAAGGGTATTGACAGGTGCCATTAGTGTCATGGAAAGAGTACTTTGAAGAGTTGATGAATGAGGAAAATGAGAGAGAACGACGAGTAGAAGCGGTGAAGTGAGGAGGGCATTGAAATGGATGAAGAATGGAAAGGCACCCGGTCCTGATGATATACCTGTGGAGGTATGGAAGTGTCTAGGAGAGGTAGCAATAGAGTTCCTGACCGGGTTGTTTAACAAGATCTTAGATAATGAGAAGATGCCTGAGGAATGGAGGAGAAGTGTGCTGGTGCCCATTTTTAAGAACAAGGGAGATGTGCAGAATTGTGGCAACTACAGAGGAATAAAGCTGATGAGCCAAACAATGAAGTTATGGGAAATAGTAGTTGAAGCTAGACTAAGGGCAAACATGAGCATTTGTGACCAGCAGTACGGTTTTATGCCAAAAAAAGAGTACAACAGATGAAGTATTTGCTTTGAGGATGTTGATTGAGAAGTACAGGGAAGGTCAGAGGGAGCTGCATTGTGTTTTTGTAGATCTGGAGAAAGCTTATGACAGGGTGCCCAGAGAGGAACTGTGTGAGGATGTTTGGAGTGGCAAAGAAGTATGTTAGAGCAGTGCAGGACATGTACGAGGACTGTAAGACGGTAGTGAGGTGTGCTGCAGGTGGGACAGAAGAGTTCAGAGTGAAGGT